>PVJC01049324.1:0-12179 GCA_004026665.1 Murina feae | reverse complement strand
CTGCCAAGCAGGCCGCCGACCCCCTGCCACCTCTTACCCGCTCCCCGATGCCCCACAAAGGGCCTGGGAAGCCCACCAAGCAGGCCGCCAACCCCCTGCCACCTCTTACCTGCTCCCCGGCCCGCCACCTTGCTTTCCCACATCCTGGTGCCCTGGTGCCACTTCCAACTGCCAGCATAGGCAGGCAATTGCTACAGAACCCTTTGATTTGCTCTAGTTCCGTGGTTGTTGGCCTCCATCTTGGCTGGGTTAATTTGCATACAGCCGCTCTGATTGGCTGTTGGCCTCCATCTTGGCTGGGTTAATTTGCATACAGCCGCTCTGATTGGCTGGTAGTAACGGTCACATTTGCATGTTTCTCTTTTATCATAAAAGATTGCCACTGTGCATCATATGTGCTAATGGGATGGACTTACGGTCGGTCACTTAGCCTTTTATATATATAGATTTATTTATTTTTAGGAAAGAGAAAGAGAAACATCGATTGATTGCCCACCGTATGTGACCTGACTGGAAATCTAACCTGGCACCTTGCGACATTCCAACCAAGTCACCCAGTCAGGGCCCAGATGCCATGTCTCACATTTGGAAAACCCTAAGGATTATACACACACAGTCACACACACATAAACATACAACACCTGTTAAAGCTTATTAAACTGCCCTAACTGGTTTGGCTCAGTGGATAGAGCACTGACCGGCAGGCTGAAGGGTCCTAGGTTCTGTTCTGGTCAAGGGCATGTACCTTGGTTGCGGGCATATCCCCAGTAGGAGGTGTGCAGGAGGCAGCTGATCAATGTTTCTAACTCTATCCATCTCTCTTCCTCCCTGTAAAAAGTCAATAAAATATATTTTTTTTAAAAAGCTTACTAAACTAAGTAAAGTTCAGAATGCAAAATCACCATACAAAAATCAGTTGCGTTTCTATACACTACTTTCCAAAGAGTAAATTAAAACAGTTCAAGTGCTCACTTCAGCAGCATATATACTGAAATTGGAATGATACAAAGAAGATTAGCATGGACCCTATACAAAAATGACATGCAGATTTGTGAAGTGTTCCATATTTTTTATTTTAAAAGAAAAAACAACAACACAGTTCCATTTACGGTAACATTAAAAAGAATATAATAGTTAAGAATAAACTTACCCAGGAAGGCAAGAGAATTTAACTGAAAATTTTCAAAACATTGTTGAACTAAATTAAAGAAATAAATAAATGGAAAGATAGCCTGTGTTCGTTGGTTAGAAAATTTAATGTTTTTAAAATATCAGTACCTCCCACAACCATCTGCAGATTTAGTGCAATTCTTACCAAAATTCCAATGATGTATTTTGCAAGAATAGAAAAATCCATTCTAAAATTCATAAGGAATTTCAAAGAATCCCAAACAGCCAAAACAATCTTGAAAAAGAAGAAATTTGGAGGACTCCCACTTCAAGAGTTTTTTTTCTTTTTCTCCCATTTTTGCACAGGCTGTGATGTTGAATATAAGTGGTGAAACTATGCATTTGCCTTGTCCTGATACTAGGTAAATTTTATTGTCTTTCACCATTAAATACAAGGCAAAAAAGAAATCTAGGAAATTCCCTGCCATGTCATTGCTTTAGGTCACAAAGTCTATAGGCAATCTGTTTCCTTATGTTTATTTGATATGAAATTTCCAGGATTTTTAGTTGTTCTTAGTGGAAGGATTGGTAGAAGTGTCTATTCCATCTTTGCCATCTTAATTTTTAAAGTTTTTTTTCTATTTCTTTATAATGCTTAATGAATTCAGAGGCATTTCCCACTCCCCTCCTTTTTGGCACTATAGATATTATTTCATTGCCTCTGGCTTGCATTGTTTCATACATGAAAGCTGCACTCATTCTTATATTTGTATTCTTGTATATATCATGTATTTTGTTCTTCGACTCCTTTTTATTCAATAATTTTCAGCAAGTTTATTATGTTTTGCTTTACTTATTTTATTTGAGTTTATATTTTTTATGTTTTGTTTAGTGCCTTGGAACTTTGAGTTTATAATTTTTATCAAATTTGGAAAAATTTTGACCAGTACTCTTAAAATAATTTTTTCATTATGAAATTTTTTACTTTGTGAATATCACATTATTGTGTCTAGTTTTTGTTCTTTTCATAGTATTTAATTCATTTTGATAGGTAATTGACTGACTTGTAGATCAGCTTGGATTCTTTTGAAGATTGTTTTTAAGCTCAATTGGGACCTGGCTTTAGTCTAGAGATAGTTGAGCCCTACAAAAATGGGTAATATTACTCTTTGGGATCTCTATTGAATGTCCCTGGTATTGGGCAATGTCTTTCTACTCTGCCTAGTGAAATCTGAGTAGCTACCATTATGTATGAGCTCTGGGAATTATTCAGGTTATAGTACTCTGGTACTTCTTTGACTAGCCTTACAGAATTTCACCCTGCACATGCACAACTTAGTATTCAGCAGTATACTAAAAGAGATCCATACAGATTTCTAGAGTTATTTTTCTCTGTAACTTTCTTCACTTCAATACTCTGCCCCATGATTTCCAGCTACCTCAGCCTCTCAATATTCTGATTGTTCTCTTTTCAACTGATTCTACTTCCCTCTACCAAAGTTCTCATAAAGGGAAAGTGGTTATAGGACTCCTCTCTCTCTCTCTCTCTCTCTCTCTCTCTCTCTCTCTCTCTCTCTCTCTTTCTCTTTCTCTTTCTCGTTTTTTATTTTGTTTATTGTTGTATGTGGGTGTTTCCAGTTTTTCTCAGGGAATCACAATGCTGCACTGTTGTCTGATGGTTGTTTCATAAACATTATCCAGGTTTATAGTACTTTACTGTATTTCTAATAGTTTCTGTCAGGAGAACAAATGTGGTATCTGTTACTCCAGTATGGCCAGATGATTAAGACTCCATATCTCCTTTTTTAAATTGCTGTTAAGTTTTTTTTAAATAGAAAGTCATTTGTAGGAAAATATTTTTTCACCATAAAATTATCTTTAAACTTCTTTTTATAGCTTTACTGAAGCAGCAGTTGAGATTCCCAGTCCTCCTGAAACCCCAGCTAAACCTCTTGAACCTGAAAGCACCTTGCAACCCGTGCTTTCTCTCATCCCAAGAGAAAAGAAGGTCCCACGTCCCCCAAAGAAGAAGTATCAGAAAGCAGGGCTGTATTCTGATGTTTACAAAACTACAGAGTAAGTAATAGTATCTATCAGCTGACATCCTTTAAAGATCTTTTATTCTTCCATGTTTGAAAAAAACACTTTGACAGTCATAAAGTACAATACAAATGTAGAATGCACAAACATGAATCTCATCACAAACACCTAAATGTTTACTGTAATACCACACTATGTTGTTCGGGGATAATATATCTTCTCTATCTTTACCTGCTCTCTGGCTTTCTAGATGACATTTCCGTAGTTTGGATTCTAATGGTGTTTGGGTTTTTTTGTTAATTAAAAATAATGGCATTGTGCATGTACCTAAAATCATCTTGATGATGATTCTACATTCATTCCTCATTGGTTGAATGTTTTCTATGTTCTAAGCACTTCGTAAAATACGCCTTACTTAAAAATTTCATACTTCCTTGGGAAAATATAGCCTGATAAACAGTCTAATTGAGAAGTTTTAAAGTCCCCAAAGGGATATCAACTACCTGTATCATTGAATAAGAAGTGTTTTTATAGCCCTGACCAGGTAGCTCAATTAGTTAGAGTGTTGTCCCGATACGCAGTTTGTGGGTCTGATCTCCATTCAGGGCACATACACGAATCAACTAATGAATACATAAATAAGTGGGACAACAAATCTCTCTCTCTCTTTCTCCCCCCACTCCCTTTTTCCCCTTTCCTCTCACTCTAAAGTCAATAAAATTTTTTGAAAATAGAATATAGTTGAGTTGGGTTATGGAGATTCAGTAGTACTTTCTAAGGTAGAGAAGGGCATTTCATTTAGAGAAAGTAGAATGTGCAAATCAACATTAGGTTGTAAAGATTTTTCATGTATTTCAACAACACAGAAGTTATGTTTCTAAAATTCAGTGGGTGTTGTGGAAAATAAGCATTGCTTCCAAGAATCCAAGCTGACCTACAAGTAACTTAACTGCCTACCAAAATGAATTGAATAATGAGAAACTACAAAACTGTGGATTTTACTGATTATAAGGTATTTATTTATCTCATTAAGCTACAGGAAATTTTAAAATGATATTTTTAGGAAAGGAAGTGAAAATGCAAGTTTGTATTTTAAGATGATAATTCTGGCAACAAAGAAAGTGAGTTGAATGAGAGTTAATAATAGCAGAAACTCACGATCCATCAAAAGGTCATGAGGGTCTGAATTTAGGCAAGAAAGTGAAATTGGAAGATAAGAGTTCAGATTTTAGAGATGCATTTAACTTGTGGTTTGAGTGATCAAAGTATAAGTCACAGAACTTTATTTTGCATTGAAAAGATTTTTCATTAACTTACCACTGATATGGATAGCACATAAACTGTATGAACTCTGTTCCTTCTTTTTGGTCATGAAAATGTTTTATTAAGCTTAGCTTCAGCTTCCAATAATAGGAAATCTTCAAATAACCAAGACTTAAGTGATAGAAATTTATTTTCCTCTACTTTAAAAGAAGTTGTGAAGTACACAAGTCAAGGTTAATATGGTATCTTCATGGTGTCTTTAGGAAACTACACTCCTTTTTTTCTGTTCTTTCATTTCAACACCAGGCTTACATTCCTATGATTACTTCTTGTCCTCTTATTTCAACATAACTGCTAGAGTCCAGTCATAAGGTCTTCATAAGAGAGAGCAGAAAAAGAGAAAAGGGAATAAAAATCATGTACCATTTTTGTAAGGAAACTCCCCCTCAAATATGCTGAATATCCCCCTCTCAAAATTCGTATATGGAATCCCTAATCCCCAATGTGTTGGTATTTGACAGTTAAGACCTTTGGGAAGTTATTAGGTCATGCAGGTGGCATTTTCCTGAATAGGACTATTACTGTTATAAGAAGAAACAATGAGAGAGAGAAGTTTTCTCTACTATGTGAGAATACAACAAGAATGCAATATCTGCAAACGAGAAAGAGGGCTCTCACCAAAACCCAACCCTGATCTTAGACTTGCCAGCCTCCAGAAAAGTGAGAACTAAATGTTCATTGTTTAAGCCACCTAGTCTATGGTGATTTGTTCTAGCCGAAAATGACTAAGGATGGAAACTTCAAAACCTAATTTATAGCCATTGGCCAGAACATAGTCATGTAACCACACTTCAGCTACAAGGAAGGCTGAAAAATACTGGTCATTATTGTATACTAGAGGCCTGATGCACAGATTCATCCACCGGTGGGGTCCCTCTGCCTGCCTGTGGGGATCTGGCTGTAACCAACTCTCCGACATCCCGTGAGGGGTCCCGGATTGTGAAAGGGCGGTTCTTGGTTATGCACCTCTCTGGTTTCGGGTCTATTACCCAAGAACTGTAACTGCCAAGTCACCACAGCTTAGCAACTCCTGTGTTAAGCATCTGCTCCCTGGTGGTCAGTGTGTGTCTTAGCTACCAGTTGGACAGTCACTTAGGCTTTTATATATACACTAGGGGCCTGGTGCACAAAAATTTGTGCACTCGGGAGGTCCCTCAGCCTGACCTGTGCCCTCTCACAGTCTGGGACCCCTCTGGGGATGCCCACCTGCTGGCGTGCCTGGTCAGCCTGAGTGAGGGGCTGATGGCTGTTTTCAGGCTGCCCACAGCCCCTTCAGGTTTTGGGTCCCTACTGGGGTACCTGGCCAGCCTGGGTGACGAACTGAGGGCTGCTTTCAGGCTTTCAGGCTGCCCACAGCTCCCATTGATCCAATGTCCCAGCAAGGTTGGCTGGAAGCAGGTTTCTGGGGTTTATTTATCTTCTATAATTGATACACTGTTCCTTTAAGCCGAGGCCTAGGCAAGTAAGGAAGCCTCCTGTCTGCTTCAGCTCGTGGCTTCTATAATTGAGACAATGTTGCCTTAGTAGTGGCAGCCAGCACTGCTATTTGCTTCAACTCGGAGGCTTCTATAATTGAGACAATGTTGCAAATATGTTGTTGCCTGGAGCCGGGAGAAGCCCAGCCCGAAAACAGTTTTACTCCTGCTGCAATGGAAGCGGCCTGTTTACTCTAGCAGCTCCGTGAGTGCTGGCCTCCATCTTGGCTGGGTTAATTTGCATATAGTCGCCCTGATTGGCTGGTAGGCGTGGCTTAGGCGTCCCAAAGAAACGGTCAATTTCAATATTACACTTTTATTAGATATATAGTAATAAGTAAAGAAAATTAGCATTCTGTCACTACAGATGAGAAAATGGTAATGGATTTTGGGAAGATCTAATAGTTATCATTTTAAAGCAATATTTTTTCTGAATAGAGAAAGCAAAAATATATTTATCAAGTTTTTGCTAAAAAGTATATAAGATTCTAGTTTTGCTTCTCTCTTTTTTCTTATGTTCTTTTTCTGGATTAAACCCCTAAAAATGGGAGATGAATAATAAGACCAGTTGGAGGGTCAGACACTTAGCATATTAGCCTTTTGTGTGTGTGTGTGTGTGTGTGTGTGTGTGTGTCTTGGTCTGGGCCTCTTTGAATTCATCTTGTTAGGGATTCTGGGCTTCCTTTACTTATATGTCTGTTTTCTCAAATAGGTTCTTAATCCTTTGTTTTCTCTCTTCTTCTGATACCCCTGTGATGCAGTTGTTGTTATGCTTGATGTTTACCCAGAGGTCCCTGAAACTATCCTCTTTTTTATTTATTTATTTATTTATTTATTTATTTATTTATTTTCCGTTTTGCCATCCTGATTGGATGTTTTCTGCTACCTAGTCTTGGAAATCACTGATTTGATTTCAAATCTTCCTATCTAATCTGCTGATTCCTTCTATTTTATTCATTTCAATTACTATATTCTTTATTTCTAACTTGTTTTTTTGTGTGGTTTCTATGTTCTTTATTATGTTGCTGAAGTTCCCACTAAGTTCTTTAAGCATCCTTACAACCATTGTTTTGAACTCTGTCTGTATTTGGTACTTTGCTCGTCTCTATTTTATTTAGTTAGTTTTCTGGAGAGTTCTTCTCTTCTTTCAATTGGGATATGTTTCTTTGTCTTCCTATTTGGGCTGCCTCTCTGTGTTTGTATGTATCAGGTAGATCTGCTGTGTCTCCCGTACTTAGTAAAGTGGCTTTATGTATAGATATTCTGTAGGGTCCAGTGCTGCATCCTACCTAGTGATCTAAACTAAGCTAGTCGCTCCAGGTGTGTCCCCTGTGTGGGCTGTGTGCACCCTCCTGTTGTAGTTGAACTTTGATTGCTGTTGTAGTTGAAATGGTCACTGCAGGCACCGGATAATGACACCATGTAGCAACGCCTTACTTCCTCTCCCATGCCTTCTGACTGGCCCCCAGGCTGATAAGCTATGAGTACCAGCCTCAACTACAGTGGAAGAACTATGCAGGAACCAAACCCACAGAGAAGAATTCACTTTGGCAGGTTCTGATTCCTGCCAAGTCTGCCCCTTGAGTGTCCCATGTAGAGGTGGTTGGGTGGTACTCCAGCGTGATCTGACTCTAGGGGCTCCCAGGAGGTATAATCCAAGTTCACCTGCTGCCTGTGTCCTGCCTGGATCCACTTGGTGTGAGCTACAAAATGATCTGCCAATGGTTGCAACTTGTGCTGGGCTTGAAGGTGCCTTGGGGAAGCTAAGCTGCCAACCAAGGCCAGCTGCCACTTGTGCTGGTCCTGGGGCTGCTTATCAAAAGGTACAGGGCATTCTGAGGCCAGATGCCATTTTTGTGGTATTTGTGAACCTTTGAGAGGTTTTAGATAAGTTGCTAGCATGAGCCAAGACAGTCCATTTGTATGGAAAAGCTACTGGAAGCCTTGGGTGTGCCTGCAATGTAGGTGGGCTATAGTCTCAGCAAATCACCAGCACAGGCAAACAATTAGGTAGAATAATGGAGACTCAAATATGGTACCTGCAGATTGAGGGTGGTGGTGATAGAGCTCAACGAAGGATTACTTGTGCCAGCACTTTTGTCTGGAAGAAAGCTGCCCCTCCAGTCATCACCCTGAAACTAGACAGTTCAGTTCTTCGTGTATATTAAGGTGACCAGATGTGTCCCTTTTGGCGGGACAGTCCCAATTTTTAACAATTTGTTCCGCATCCTGCGGCATTTTTAAAAAGTCCCAATTACTCCTTGTAATATTTTAAGTAAAAATTTTAAAAAAAGAAAGAATTTCCCCCTCCCCCCATCAATGGTGTACCACTTTAAATCTGGTCACCTTAGTGTATATCCCTCTTGTTTTTCGAGCTACTGCCCAGCACTGTAGCTCAGAGCAAATGAGTTCATCTCTAAGTCTGTGCTTCTGCTCTTTAAGAACATCTGGGGCCCTAACTGGTTTGGCTCAGTGGATAGAGCGTCAGCCTGCAGACTGAAAGGGTCCCAGGTTCGATTCCAGTCAAGGGCATGTACTTTGGTTGCGGGCACATCCCCAGTAAGAGGTGTGCAGGAGGCAGCTGATTAATGTTTCTCTCTCATCAGTGTTTCCAACTCTCTGTCTCTCTCTCTTCCTCTCTGTAAAAAATCAATAAAATTTATTTTTTTAAAAGAAAGAGAGAGAGAGAGAGAGAGAGAGAGAGAGAGAAAGAAAAGAAAGAAAGAAAGAAAGAAAGAAAGAAAGGAAGGAAGGAAGGAAGGAAGGAAGGAAGGAAGAAGGAAGGAAAGGAAGGAAGGAAGAAAGAAAGAGAAGGAAAGAAGGAAAGGAAGGAAAGGAAGAAAAGGAAGGAAAGGAAGGGAAAGAACATCTGGGACTCCAGCAGCCCTCATTTCACCCAGTTTCTCAGCCACAATCCCCACCGGTCTTTTCAGCCAGGAGTTATGGGAACTTCTCTTCCTGGCACTAGAGCCCTGGAATCCTGAGATTTTCTTCTGATTTTTAATCCCCACAAACATGTGAGAGAGAGGAGAGACTAGTCCAGTTCAACTTCTCCAGCTCTCCTACCAATCTCAATGTTTTTTCTTAATATCCTTAGTTACAAGACTTCTGATCAGCTACATTTCAGACAGTTCTGACTGGGGGTTACTCTGTAGTTGATTGAATTTTTATCTGATCTTGGGAGGACACCAGTGCCACGTTTACCTACTCCACCATCTTGACCAGGAGTTCCTAACTTGACTTATTCTTTAATACAGGTCTGATAGGCTTAATAGATAACAAAAGTTAATATATTTTCATAATAACAAGATTTAAGACACCCAAAATTTTGTTTGTGTCTGGCTGGCATGGCTCAGTGGTTAAACATCGACCTATGAACGAAGAGGTCAGGGTTCGATTCCTGGTCAGGGTATATGCCCAGGTTGCGGGCTCGATCCCAAATGTGGAGTATGCAGGAGGCAGCTAATCAATGATTCTCTCTCATCACTGATGTTTCTATCTCACTCTCCCTCTCCTTTCCTCTTTGAAATCAGCAAAAATATTTTTAATTCTATTTCTTACATACAGTGTTTATTATTCAGCCTCAAAAAGAAAATTTGGAAAACTACAATATAGATGAACCTCGAAAACCATTATGCTAATGAAGTGAGTTAGTCACAAAACAACAAATACTGATTTATTCCACTTACATGAGGTACCTAAAATAGTCAAATTCATAGAGATGGAAAGGCTGGTGGCAGTTAATTGTTTAATGAGTACAGAGTTTTAGTTTTGCAGGTGAATATACTTAATTCTGCTGAACTTCACACTTAAAAATTGTTAAAATAGTAAATTTTATGTTATATATATTTTACCACAATTTATTTTCAAAATAACCTATTAAAACTGTATATTTCAACTTTTCAGGAAGAGCCTGGAAAATTATATAATCTAATTCAGAAGCCATGATTTTTTGATGTTAATAGATGGGAGTTGATTGATACGATACTCTTCTTATCACCCTAGAATTCCGTTTCCTAGATGGAACATTTTAAAACAAAAAGGAATTTATCAGATCCTGTGAAATATCTCTTTGTATCCTAGTTCAGTTTTTTACTGGTCTTTTACTATCCCCTAAAATTAAAACAAAATATAATAGTCACAAATAAATAAACTTTGTAAATTTTAGTAAACTTACTTAATGAGAACTTACTCCATACTATAAAGTTACCTAACTTTGTCCTAAGTCCCCCACAGAATGCTTAGCAAAAGGGGCAAGATCTTTCTCCCTACGAAGATTTAGTAGTTAGAGCAAAAAGACGGAATCTTAAACTATGAGGATCTTTACATATAAAGGTACCTAAAATTTTCTCAATGTTAGTATAAGTACCAGCAAGAGATCTTATTTTTTAAATCAGGATTTCTAGACCCTCCTTCAGGAAGTATGCTTTAAACTGTATATACTAGAAGAATTCAAGGAAGAGATAGGAATTCAATTTTGTGGTGGAAATTGGGAATTAACATGTCTTAACATGTAGAAATCATCATCATTGCTACAGTAATGATAGTATTGTAAACTAGAAATTAGGAAGTAAAATACGTATACTTTTTAAAAATACTTCTTAATAGATCTTTAGTCACCTTTTTTAAAGAACACAATATTAGCATTTTTCAACTTGAACATGTCTTAGAATTCACCTCTCTTAAGGGCTAGAGCAATAAATCTTGTATGTAATGGCAGTACCTTCCCTGATTAAACCTTTTTATTTTTTTCACATTATTTTATTTTGAAAATATTTAAATCTTTGGCAAAATGAACACTCATACATCCTAAACAAAATTTATCAACCTTTTGCCACATTTGCTTTATCTTTGTCTAGATACACACATACATGCTTTTTTTGGTGGTAGGGAGCCCAGTGAACAATTTGAGAGTAAGTTGCAAACATTTACCCCTAAGTATTTCAGAAATTTTCATATAAGAACTAGAATGTTCTTCTGTCTAATCACCATACCATTATTATACCTAAGAAAGTATTTCAATAATTTCATCTAATATAAAGCCTACATTTATATTTTCCTTTATATTTTATTTTATTTTAATCTAGGGTCCAAACAGATGTTATGTATTATATATGATTGTTATGTCTATTAATTTAATCTAGAATGTGTTCCATTTTTTATGGAGGTTTTTTTGTTTGTTTGTTTTTAATATATTTTATTGATTTTTTTTACAGAGAGGAAGAGAGAGGTATAGTTAGAAACATCAGTGAGATAGAAACATTGATAAGCTGCCTCCTACACACACCCCCACTGGGTATGTGCCCACAACCAAGGTACATGCCCTTCACTGTAATCAAACCTGGAACCGTTCAATCCACAGGCCGACTCTCTATCCACTGAGCCAAACTGGTCAGGACCCATCTTTTGTTTTTATGAAATTTTTATGAGATTTTTTGTTTTTATGTTTTTTGAAGAGCTCAGGTTAGTTGTCTTATGCTATATTCTGTATTTTTCTGATGATTTCTTCATTAGATTTAGGTTAAATCTTAGGAATATTACATTTGTAAAATTCTATATTTCTTTTTATTTTTTTATTATTACTTAAAATATTACAAAGAGTAGTACATATGTCTCTTTTTTTCCCCTTGACCTTCCCCCGTCCTCCCCTACCCCCCAGTGTCTTGTGTCCATTGGTTATGCTTATATGGATACATAAAAGTCCTTTGGTTGATCTCTTTCCCCTCCCCCCCCAACCCTCTCTGGCCTTCCTGCTGTAGTTTGACAGTCTGTTTAATGCTGCTCTGCTTCTGTATCTAATTTTTGTTTATCAGTTTATAATGGTCTTTATTATCCATAGATGAGTGATGTCATGTGGTATTTTTCTTTCATTGACTGGCTTATTTCGCTTAGCATAATGCTCTCCAGTTCCATCCATGCTGATGCAAATGGTAAGAATTCCTTCTTTTTCACAGCAGCATAGTATTCCATTGTGTAGATGTACCACAGTTTTTTTTTTTTTTTTTTTTTTTTTTTTTTTTTTTTTTTTTTTTTTTTTTTATTTTGTTTTTTTTTTTTTTTCTTTTTTTGTCTTTTGTTTTTTTTGTTTTTTTTTTTTTTTTTTTTTTACATCGTTTTTGTTTTCCTTTTTTTATATGTCCCCCCTTTTTTTTTTTTTTTTTTTTTTTATTGTTCAGATTATTACAGTTGTTCCTCTTTTTTTCCCCCATAGCTCCCCTCCTCCCAATTCCC
>PVJC01049323.1:0-12215 GCA_004026665.1 Murina feae | reverse complement strand
GTGCATGCATTTAAGCTTAACCAATGGACACAAAACACTGGGGGGTAGGGGAGGCTGGGGGAAGGGCAGGGGGAAAAAAGAGATATATGTACTAATCTTTGTAATACTTTATGTAATAAAAAAAATGGGGGAGGGGGGGGAAGAAGCTAGAGGCAGACTATGCCAAGCGCCAGGAAGGGCCTGGGGCAAGTGAGTCAGTAATTGGAAGATGGCCTTCAGAAAAGCCAGGTAAGTAGGGCAGCTCATCCTCAGGCACACAGGAGCCCAGACAGCTGCGATACTTCCCTCCAGGCTAATGGCCCAGAACTATTCTCCCAACCAAGTGAAAGCTCTTCTGCTGCGTTGTCTTCAAGAAGCAGAGTAGAACCTGGAGGAAGGAAATGAGGCCACTGAGGCTGAGGCCGGCCCTTAGGGTAAGGCACTGAGTGTGTGTTCTGAAATGCAGATTCTTACAAGAGAGGTCCCAGGCTTTGCTTCAGGTAAAGAGAAATTCCCTCTCCCTTACCCCCCAAAGCAAGGCAGTCTCACCCATCCTGCCCTCCCCATGATTATAGAAGGCAGACTGCAGAGGTCAGAACCCGTATTAACAGGAAAGTGAGTAGGGTTTCTTGCTTGATCTGAGGACATTCAATCTTCAATCCTATCCTTTAACATAAGAGTAAACAGAAAACCAAAAATCATCACATTTTGAAGGAAAACCTACACCTTCGAAGAGAAACATCAAACTCAACAAACAGAAGAACTAACCCCAAGGAAACACAGTCAATAAAAAAAACTAAGGCAACTTTAAAACAACTATGAAAATAAAATAATTATCCTCCTCAAATAGTTAATGACATTAGTAAAATAAAAATAGCCACTATTTTTTAAATTCCCAGGAGTTAACCATATTATCCAAAAACAAACACATACTCCCAGTCTAAAGACTTGGTTGCAGGATGAAAGCAGCTAAAAGAATGAATGTTCTAGGATTCTCAAAATATCATGTACACAAACAGAGAGATGGAAAGAATGGGCAGAGTCAATACATGTAGGAATAAATAGAGTCAACCTTCCAACATCTGTCTAATAAGAGTTTTAGAAAAGCAAGAGAAGAGAGTGAGCAAATTAAAAGAATATTATCCTTAACTGAATGACAGCATGTTTCGCTTCCAGAATACCCAGACATAAATAAATTTATGAGTACATAAAAGGTTTCCGGCTGGAGGGAGGGATGGACACAGATTACTCACAAGGAGGAAGGAACAGGTAGGCGAGACATTTCATCAGCGAGTCTGTGTCACGAGTCATAGGATCTGTTTTCCAAAGTGCTGAGGGCAAATGAATATCAGTTTGTATCTACTTCCTACTCAGATTTAATATGGAAAAACAAATAGTCTTCTGAATAAATTTTACCAAATGAGGTCCTTCCTGAAAAAAATAGCTAATGAATTTATTTCAGCAACTGAATCCAAGGGAGAAGAAGGAATGGGGTTTGTAGAAATGAGAGTAAATGAAACTCTTACCACGAAGGTTGAAATGCCCAGGACACATAATGCAATACATTTAAAAAAACAAACTCAAAACTTTCCAGGTTGTTTTTAAGTAATACACTAGCTATTATCGTAGTCCAAAGAATGATCAGAGTATTAGCCATGCCCTGTTCCTAATCAGCAATGGAGGCCTTTACTGTAAGTGAAGTCCAAGAATGTGCTGTCACATGAGCATCCGTCACCTAGTTCTCTATGGAGCCACTGGCTGACCCCGCTTTAGAAGGCCTAGGGTGGCCTTCATTTTGTCATTTCCCCCATGGTAGCATGAGAAGCCTGTGGATCCCCTAAGGCCAAAATTCCCCTGGTCTCCCATTTAGACCATGTTCCAGGTCTCGGGGATGCTGGAAATGTCAGTCCAAAGTCCCTGAGCCCACTTTCAACATGTCCTAGCTCTTCCTCAGGTCTTCCCTCCTGTGGCTGACCAAGCACTCATGGGCGCACTCAGATGAAGGATGGCCTAAGGGTGTGGCTCACAGGGAGTGGGGAGTTACGGACAGAGCTTGGACACACTGGCAGGAGCCCACGTGCATGGCTGTCACAGCATGGGAAGAGAAATGGGTAAGGCCACAGCTAGGACCCTCTGTTTGTGTTCCTGTCCTAAACCTCAAAAAGGACAAAAGATAGGGAGGGAAGAGAGAGTTCAGTAGAGAAGGAAGTGGGCCTGAAAGCTGGCTTAAGAAAAACACCAACCACACATGGCAATCAGAGAGGGAGGAAGGAAAGCTCCACAGGAAGTATTGGGAGGTTCTCTCCAGTAAGTGACAGAAAACCCAGTTCGAGATGGCCTAACTGACATGTACACTTCCTAGTGCTCACCCCGGGGAGGGAGGCCTCAGGTGGTTTCTTTCAGCAGCTCAGTGAAATCCTCTGTCATCTCTCTCATCTCCGTCTGTGGTCAGTGCGTGGCTTGGCCCCTTTGGCCTTCCCCTCAGGGACCCAGCATGATGAACGTAGCCTTGAGGGATGCACCTAGGCCACAAAAGCAGAGGCCAGAAAAGTGCAAGTCCGTCCGTCTGTGTCCTCTTGACAGAGTATGCAAAGCTCTAGAAGCTCCCCTGTCCTCCACTCCCAGGTCTCATTTGCCAGAACTCAATACAGGCCAGAGAAACTGCATTTACCGTTGGCCAGGATGGACTCAGGCTAATACAAGGCTAGCCCTGGCACTGGTGAGGGCTTCTGACCTGATCCAAATGGGGACTCTAACAGCCAGGAGAGGGGCCATGGCAGGCACTTCCAGGGAGAAAAGTCAGAGGGTCAAGGACAGACACTTTAGAGCAGTGGTTCTCAAAGTGGGTCTCCCAAGTCCGCAGCAGGGAACTTAGAAATGCAAATTCTCCAGCTTCACCCCAAATCTCTAGAGTCCGAAACTGGAAGTGGGGCTGAGCGGCTAGTGTTTTAACAAGTCCTCCAGGGGACTCCAAGGCACTCTGAAGTTTGAGAACCATAGCCGGTCTCCATCTCCCTCCTTTAGGATGAATGCACGAAGGAGAAATGAGGGGGGAGCAGATAGGCAGCTGTGAAAGAAGCCAGGGCAGAGAAGGAGAGAGCTGTGGGCAGAGACTAATGCAATGACACAGGCCTCGGTTTGACTTAAACAGCTTCTCAGGAGTAGAAAATTGAGAAATGGAACTCAAAGTGTTGATAATTCACATGAAGGGTTTTCAAGGGAAGTCTATGCAGTTTAAAGGCAAGAAAAAAAATCCAATAATAAGCTAAAGATATTGGACATTAGGTAATGCTCAGGGGAGAATTGTCCTGAGGACTGTGAAGGGAGAAAGATTAGAGCCATGATCTCTAATACATTAACCACTTGTCAGGTGTGTCTGTGGAGTGATTGGAATGAGGCTTCTCTGAACTGAAATGTAAATGTAACATACATACTGGAGTCAGAACCTTCTTATACAGAGAGGACAGGCAACAACCCATTACTAATTTTATATTCCTTACATAAATGTTCTTTGATACACTGGGTCAAGTAAAATACCAAAATTAATTTCAGTTTATTTTAGTGTGGCTACCAGAACCTTTTTCATTATACTTGTGACTCACATGTTTCTGATGGAAAGCTCTGGTCTCAAGCAAAGGAAGTCTAACAAATTTGGAGAAAAACTATATGAGATAGAGTTTAGAAGTTCCAGGTCAACATAAGGGCCTAAGAAAAACACTTGCAGTTGTTTCAAGATTCTTCTCATGTGAAATTGAGTCTTAAAGTATTGAGAGAAAAGTGTTTCTGCTCCTTAAAAAGGAAAAAAAATGAGATTATAAAGATGTAAAAGTTCGCCAATAGAAGACTGCCTAGTTATTTAAAGTTGACAAAAAAGACTTGAGTTCATTGAGTGAGGATATAATTTGGTGCTAAAATTTCTTCTGTGTTTGAAAGAAATCTTCAGTAGGTTAAATTAAACTATTGGTGGGTGGAAGAAGAAAAAAAGACCAAACATCATCTCTTGCTTTTTTGGTTACATGCTTGAAAGGAAAAGGTCAGGGTATAAGGAGGAGATGTCTGAAAACTCTCGTAATTGCCTTTTCTCAATTTTCATTTGTTGTCTTGGCCAATCCTAAGTACTTGACTTGGAGAGGAGACAACTTCTAGTTTATTCTGTCTTTTTGCCTCCCATAAGTTCTCTCTTAGCACTAGCATTAAAGTCCCAGCTACAAGGCCAGACTGCCCCCCTCTCCTACTACTCCTACCTGCTTTTCATGCAATAACCACTTCTTCCTTACTGTGGTTAAATATATATATATATATATATATATATATATATATATATATATATGGAGAAAGAATGTAAAATGACCCCACTGGAGAAGGTACTTCCATCAAATATAGACTTTATTTTAATATTCCCATACTGGGTTCTCCATTGTTTAATATGAAAGAGAGAAAAATGACTAGGATCATAAGAAATCCCTTTAATTTGAGAACTATAGATTCAAGTACTTTGCTGACAACAATAAAAGCTTTTAACAGTTAGAGATTTAAATTTTCAAGTAAGCAATGTCTAAAATAATTTTGGAGCAGAAATGCTTTGAATATTTTTTCAAGGTTAAATTATGCAAGGTAGAAAGAAAATATTAGTGTGGTTATTAACAAATAGTTAAAATTTTCAAAAATATCTAACACATGTAAAATCTACCTGGTTATTCAGTCAATTAGAACCCAAATATCATCCTCTGAATATAAGTGTATTAGTTTCTTATTGCTGCTGTAACAAATTATCACAAATTTAGTGGCTTAAACAGCACAAATTATTACCTGCATTTCTGATGGTCAGGAGTCTAAAATGGATGTCACTGAGCTAACATCAAGGTATTCTTTCCCTGGTAGAGGTTAGATTTCTAGATTGATAGGATGGTTTGTTTTTTGTTTTTTAATACTTTAAACATATGTCTTCTTGGTTATATTGCTTCTGTGATAACTGCTGCCATTCTTACCTGTATTCCTCTGTGCATACTGCCCTTTTTCTCTGGTTGCTTTCAAGATCTCCTGTTTATCTCTGGTTTTGTACAATTTGATGATGGTGTGCCTTGGCATAGTTTGTCTCAGATTTCTCATGTACTGCCTTCTGGAGGCTCTTGGGGAGAATCCTCGCCTTGATTTGTTCAGCTTCTATCGGCCACCTATATCCCTTAGCTTGTGGCCCCTTCCTCCATCTTCAGAGCCAGCAGCAGAACATCTGCAAATTAACCTCTGTCTCTGGCTTTTCTGTTTTCTTCTCACTTCTAAGGACACGTGTAACTACATTGGGCCCACCCTGATAATGCAGGATAATCTCCCAATGTCAAGATTTTCACCTTAATTATTATGCAAAACCTCTTGTCATATAAGGTTACTCTAATGGACTGGATATTTGTGGCCTCCCCTTCCCAAAATCATGGGAAATGTTGAAGTGCTAACTCCCTATGATGGTAGCAGAAGGGAGCAGCCTCATAATTGCCTTTAAAGAAAATACCCGCCCCCCCCGCACCCCCCCCACAGAGCTCTCTAGCCCTCCTTCCACCATGTGAGTGACAAGTTGGCAGTCAGTTACTTGAAGAGGGCTTTTGCCAAAACCCAACCATCCTGCCACCCTGATGTTGGACTTGTATTCTTGAAAACTATAAGCAATGAATGTTTGTTGTTTAATCCACCCAGTCTCTGTATTTTTGTTATAGCAGCCTGACCTGACAGTAGTATATTTACTGACTCTGGAGAGAGGACATGGAATCTTTGGGGGTTGTTATTCTGCCGGCACAGTAGGACTCTAACAATTTCACTTCCTGGAAAAGAAGTGATAAAATGAGAAATATCAGAGACATTCTTGCAGAGAAACATCTTTATTTCACTTTCACTTTTGAGAAATTGTTTCTCTAGGTATAGATTAGATTTCTAGGTTGATAGGGTGTTTTTTTTCTTTTATTAGTATAAACATCAATCTTCTTGGTTATACTGCTTCTGTGAGAAATCTGCTGCCATTGTTACCTTTGTACATAATGTTCTTTTTCTCCGGGTACTTTCAAGATTTGCTCTTCATCACTGGTTTTATTCAATTTGATTATGATATGTCTTGCTATAGTTTTCTTCACATATCTCATGTTTGGAATTAATTGAGCCCTTGGATCAATAAATTTATAGTTTTAATCAAATTGCAGCCATTATTTCTTCAATAAGCCTTCAGAGACTCCAATTACACATATATTAGTCTATAATCCTAGATTACCAATGCTTTTTTTTGAGAGATTATTTCATCATTACACGCTTCCTTTTTATATTTTAAATTTTTCTGCCATGTCTAATCTGTCATTAATCCCACCCAGTGTACTTTCATCTCAAACCTATTAGTTTTCTCTCCAGAAGTTCAGTTTGTGTCTATTTTAGCTTCTGTGTCTCTTCTTAACTTTTGATTGGTTACCAGACATTGTGAATGTTACCTGTTTGGGTAACATATATTTTTGTGTTCCTATAAATATCCTTGAGCTTTTTTTTCTATGATACAGTTAAACTGCTTGGAAGCAGCTTGATCTTTTTATGTCTTGCTTTTACGATATGTTAGATGAGTATAGAGCAGTTGTCAATATGAAGTTAGTTCTTTCCACTAAAGCAAGAGCACCCTGGGTGCTCTACCCAATGCCCCACAAATTCTGAGCTTCCCAGTGTGCCTGAGAGGAGTAGGTGCTATTCCCAGCTCCGAATGAGCATCACACACTGTTTGATAATCTTTTCTGACAATTTTACATTGGCCTTGGGTAGTTTTTTCACATGTACTTGCCAGTCAGACTCCCCGCAGATGTCTGGGTTTCTCTCTCTGTGTGTAGCTCTCTGTGGTGCTGTGTCCTGAGTTCATCTGCCTAGATTTCCCTGTCTGCTAAACTCAGGGAATCAGCATGGCCCCGCCTGGATTTCAGTTTCCTGCACCAGAGCTTGGGAACTCTCTGGAATAAGTAATTGCCAAGTTTACCTCATTTCTTTCCCATCTTTCAGGGATCACTGGCCTTCATTGGCGAATATCCGGTGCTTTGAAAACTATTATTTCATACATTTTGTCCAGGGTTTTGGTTGTTTCAGGTAGGAGGTAAATATGGCCCCTTGTGACTCCCCGTTAGGCAGAAGCGCCTCACCTCTTACGCAATGTAAGACCCTTAGAAAAGGGCTTCTTCACATTTCTTATAGACAATTGAGACTTTCCATTTATTTGAACACAATGCTGTGGCCCTAAAGAGGTAAGTCAAATAACCTCTTGCTTTAAAACCATTAAGTGTGACTGGAACTTTCTTGTGTGAAATACTTTCCTAAAAATTTTTACCTCTTAGTAAAAATATCTTTCAACTTTCATTGAAGTAGCTGCACTTTAATTCTTCACTGTTACTCATCTTCAAATGTGTCAATTAAAATAAAATCTGTTCACACCACTTTGCATCAAAAATTATGTTTTGGCAGTTTAGTCTCAGAGGCTTCTGAATAGAGACAGTACCCTACCGAGCCTTGTATTCCCATCCCCTTAGAGGCATAATATAAGCAGGATTCTAATTATGATAAGAGGGGAGTTGTTTTTTTAAGATATCTTTTTAGAAAGATAAGTTTATTCTAACATACATTTGTTCTTTCAGTCTTCTAAGTCTTTATCTTTTCCACATTTAAACATTCCCTTCCTTAAAATATAATACCTATGCATTTGCAAGTGGTAAACAGTTACATATCACCTGTATATATTGAGAAAAGCAAAATAAATATCAATATTTACCTACTATTAAAAGACAAGAGATGAAGTATCTTCTCATAATACCGTTAAAAAATAGTTTCCTTTTCCAGCACAACCTGACAGTGATGGAAATAAAAGGTTCTAAGCAAACAGCTGGATGAAAACAGTTTCAACCAAGCCATGGAGCCCACTTCCATTTTCTGCCATCTTACTAGAGTCTAGTTTATGAGAATTCCAAAGGGATGACTAAAAGGGGTTCTGGGCCCAGTTCTAGTGTGGGGTGATAGTTCCCCCAAGCAATTTTTCATCAGCTGGGTGTCCTGGAATGTAACTCAACACTGACCCTGTCTACCTGGAGATAGCACAGGCCCCACATCTTCCGGCCTCAGTCCTATAGCACTGCTCCCTCCTTCCCTCCCTCTTTCCTGTTAGATTGCAAGTCCAGGTTGTCACCAGTACCTCTGACCTATGGGCTAAATTACAGGGTCTCACAACTCCCTCCTTGGGTTCCATTAATTTGCTAAAACTCAGGAAACCACTTTGCTCACTAGATTCCTGCTTTACCACAAGGAATATTAAAGAATATGAATCAACAGCCAGATGAAGT
This sequence comes from Murina feae, assembly GCA_004026665.1. Classification (NCBI taxonomy): domain Eukaryota; kingdom Metazoa; phylum Chordata; class Mammalia; order Chiroptera; family Vespertilionidae; genus Murina; species Murina feae. The sequence continues at coordinate 3,897 of PVJC01049323.1, read as the reverse complement.
GATACTTAGATCAAGGTATGGGGAAAGGGCACTCAGCTTCTATGCCCTCTCTGAACATGCCACTCTCCCCAAATTTCCACCTGCTCACCAATCCAGAAGCTCTCCAAACCCTGTCATTTCGGTTTTAAATGGAGGTTTCATTACATAGGCATGCCTGATTAAATCATTGGCCATTAGCAGCTGAACTTAACCTTCAGCCCCTCTCCTCTTCTGGGAGGTCAGGGGGATGGAACAAAAAGTTCCAATCCTCTTATCCCCAGGCTGGTTCTCCTGGCAATCAGCTCTTATCTGTAGGTGCAGTCCAAAGTCATTTCATTAACATAGCAAAAGTCTTTATAGCTCTCATAACTTAGGAAATTCCAAGGGCTTTGGAAGCTCTGAGTCAGAAACAGGGATGTAAACTAAATACCGTAGTTATTTCTTATTATAAATCACAATATCACAATGACATAAAAGCTGAGTGTGTATTACATACTGATTGTGATAACAGATACCTTACTACCATCATTTAACAATATTTCAATGGTTAAAATATTTCCACTTGAAAGATAGAGCGGAACACTGGGATATACCATTGTAGGAACTAAAGAAGTTAGAAGATTGTTTACATGCAAACCTGAGAAAAAGCAGTTTCTTGGGACAATTATTTTAAAGACCTGGGCTTCTTTGCTGTGCTGCATATTTAGTTTACAATTAATAGACTTCAAAATAATCAAATTGTCAAATTAGAAAACTAAGTCTTCTAAAGACTGAACATAGAGCCTAATCTTAGTAGGAACTCAGTAGATGAATCATTTCATGGTTAAATATGCAAATATCCCTATATATCAAGAGAGTGACATGTAGCAATCTGTTCCGAATAGTTTAAAGAAATTCCAAGTACTTATTTACTTATTGTGAACTCTCTCCTGCCTGTAATTTATTCCATTGCTGATGATTCTGTGGCAGCAAAGACAAATTGCTCGGCATCTCCCAAAGTTTTTCATCTACTTAAAAGTGTACCTGATAGCCATTCTTCATTATGTAAGACAACCTCATTGAAGTTTAACAAATGAGTATATATTCAGTTGAATGGTCAATGTCAATGTATCCTGTTCTCTGAGAACATTGGCAATGGTTTTGTTTCTCTCCTCAGTATGCTCTTTTGGGTCACCTTCAGCTCAGTCAGTAGAAACACAAGGCTAGTGGGGTCAAGACTGCAGTCTTGTGGCCAAAGTCAGCCAGTTGACTTAGGTGGAAAACCAACCCCGAGGAGTGGTCAGAGGCTACTCAGGTGTTTTTTTTTTTCTCCATTTGGGCACCTGGTTAATGCGTATAACAAGCGGGACTCATCAATGGTGTGGACTTAGCCAGCAAGGGAAAACCTGCCAGGCCTGAATTGTCTGATACATCATGTTAAAGAGCCAAAGAGTTTAAAGAAACCTTCTTTGATATTTTACCCTCTAGCATCTGTATAAAAGCCAAGCAACCAGAAGAGCGGAATGACCGAAATGACCAGTCACTATGATGTGTACTGTGGTGGCCAACGGACATGATGGGGGCCCTGACTGCCACCCCCACAACCTCTTGTGTTCCCTTCCCCCTGCCAGCCGCAACCCCTCCTTCTGGCCTGCCCCACCCCCGATTAGCCCCCCCTCACCCTGATTGGGGGCAGCGCTAGCTGGCCAACCTCCCATGTCCCCTCCCCCTGACCAGCCTGGCCCCCATCGGCCCCCTATCAGGGCAGACTGGCTGCATCCACCTCTGAATGAATTTGTTCACTGGGCCTCTAGTAAAAAAATAAAAGCAGTAAAAATTATCCCTGAGATAGGGAAATATTTTTTTCTTCCCAAAAAAAGTTATAATCTGAGTCCATATTAGTTTACTTTGGTCAAAATTCTACACATGGCAACCATCTTAAAAACCAGCTAATCTCTAACAGAAGGTAAAATGCTATTTATAACTGTCAGCCTTCAGTGTAGCAATTTCCTGTGTTTTCCTACCAGCCCGCATTTCTCAATAATTCTAATAACCTAAATCTTCAAGAAAATTAGCACTCAATAAGTCAACTTTTCTTCTTTGGAAACTAAAGAAGTTTTTGGAATTATAAAAGATATAAGTGGATGTATTTGAAATTAAATCTATTCAGAAAGTAGAACCAAACAATAAATCCATAGACAAAGAAAAATAAAAATGAAGAACCAGTACACCAATTTCAAGATACTTCGATAACTACTCCCCAAACACTTTTATATATTCATCAAAATACATATTTTACATTAAAATTTAAAAATCAATTATTTAAGAATTATAAAACATCAACTTAAGTGTATTAGATGTTCATTTCCACTGTATTATAGTGACTTTCTTCCCCAAAAATCTTTTTATGTATTTATTTGTATATGTGTGTAATTGGATGCCTTTAACATTAGAACTGAGAATGCAGGACCAGCACAAAACTGCCAATCATATCATAATTCACTCATTTTGTTCCAACTAGAATGTTAAAGTTTGACTAAGCTCTAGACAAACTACATTAGTCTTATAGCATGAGGTATATGTGTAGAAACCAAGTGAGCTCTTTTCAGTTGCTGTCTAGGTTCTGCTAACCACCAAAATATTGATTTTTTTTTTAATATGAAAGAGCAGGTTAAATAATTTCTTACTTGAATTATTATTCACCTTTATATGCTTCTTTTTAAGGTACATTTTCTTGCCTCCCCCTCCCCCCCCCCCCCCCGCCTGAGTTTGAACTTCTTTCCAATCTTTCTATTCCTTGAGGATGGATAACTGTCATCTCCTATAATTCATTCACATCGATATCTATGCCTTTCTTTTAAATTGTTGTCCAATCAAAATTCCCTTTCAGTTTTATTGTATCACTACAATTAGAATATCTAGAGAAAAGTAGTCCCCTGGGAGGGCTGGTAGAGATAAGATAATTTTTGCCAAGTGAATTTACCTCCAGAAAGTACAAATGAAAGCAGAGTTTATGAGTTACCTGGAGCTTCAAGTGCAAGTTAGAGCCAGTTCCAGGGCTGTTACCACTTCCTAACCTTGAAAAGTTCTGTGCTTATTTGTCATTCACTCATTAATTCATTCAATTGGCTTGTACTAACTATTTAGTGCGTGTTATTTGCTAGGAAAATAAACATAAACAATGTTAGGAAGAGTCCCTGCCCTGACAGGGCCTCCTGCGTAGTTGGAAAGAGAGATGCTTCCAATAATTAAGCAAGTATGTGCTACTGAGGGCAGGCACGGTCTTTGTGAATTGACTGTAACAGAGGGAATTTGACTCCATGAAGAGGTATCTGTTAACCCCAGATCTGAAGGACAAAAGGAGTTAACTAGACAAGAGAGAAATCATTCAAGGAAGAAGTACATGTATATGAACCTATCCCTTAATTTGGGAATAACAAAGATTGTGATACAGATTTCCATAAGTGATGAAATACTATACCCGTAGTTTTTTGAAGTTTCTGCCCTATAAGGTTTATTACCAGTTCTGCAGGTTTTTAGGGCTCAAGCAATTGTGCATTAAATGGTAAATCGAATAGGCAGAGAACCCTGATCAGCTTGTTTCTGAACATGCAGATATTAAATCTCTGAGTAATATGGAATTCACTTCCCACACTGCCTTCAGCTCTTAAATCTAAACTAATAAAAGCAAAATAGTAAAATTAACCGTTTCTCCGAGATAGGGTAAGCCACGCCCACCAGCCAATCAGAGCGGCTGTATGCAAATTAGCCCAGCCAACATGGAGGCCGCCACTCACAGACCTGAGTAAACAGCAGTTTCCATTGCAGCAGGAGCGAAAGTGAAGCTGCGCCCGCTCCGCTTAAACTGCCTCTAGCAAAACACACCTTTGAAACAATATAACAATCATACAATCCTCCGGAGCTGAAGGAAAGAGCAGC
>PVJC01049322.1:0-12216 GCA_004026665.1 Murina feae | reverse complement strand
AAAGGGAGAGGGAAGAGAGAGGGGGAGGGGAGAGAGGAGAAAGAGGAGAGAGGAGAGAGGAGAGAGGAGAGGAGAATATGTGCCATATGTGCCCTGACTGGGAATCTTATTTCTTTATTTTTTAATTTTATTTTCTTTTTAAAAGTATTACAAATAGTAGTACATATGTCTCATTTTCTGACTGGGAATCATTTGACATAATCACGTGGTTTTTCTTTTTTAGCCTGTTGATGTGATGGATTACAGTTATTGATTTTCAGATCTTGAACTAGCCTGGGTTCTCATCAGATCATGTGTTTTTATATCTCTGTAAGTTCAAATATATGGCAAAATTTAATCCTTTAAGTTTCAGTTGAAACACAATATTGATTATTTTCCTGGAGGTGTGTGGAGGCAGTTTTGCTTTGACACAGAACTAAGAACCAGATTCTTACACCATAGAGAATTCACTAAGAAACGCCTGCCTATACCTCCTAGTTTTCATGTAGAATATTTCATCTTAATTACTATAGCTATGATCACTTTATATGATGTCTCTCTGCCTTAAAGATGTTGGACTAGATTTAGGAATAAGAATTGGTAGACAGTGGCAAACTTGACAAATATAGGCGAAAACCTGAGGGTAAAAATGGATGGTATGAGCAATATTGCAAGAACGTACGCTAAGAGCAGTTCATGGAGAGCCTTCTAAGTCACATTAAATAAGTTAAGCTTTGCAATAAGAAAATGCTAGCAGTGTTCTGAGCAGTAGAGTGATGTTGTTATGTACACCACTCTGGCTGCATTACTGAGATAAGTCTGGAGAGTAGCATGCCTGAATTCTGGAAGAGGAGTTTTAGAATGTTGCAAAAATCTCAGCAGAAATGTGGGGGGTTGAGCTATAATAAAGATAAAGATGGTGAACAGCATGCAGAAGGTAGTATCAATAGGTTGCTGATAAACTATGGAAGAAGATGTTTTGTTTTGGGGCAGTAAAACTCATATTCATATAATCTATAAATAATATTAAGATCTTCCTGAGTCAGCATTTTAATAAAAGCAGTTGTGTCCATTTTCTGAAGCAATATGAATGTTCATTTGAGATTCTGGTTATCTTCTTTTTGATGGTGAGGTGTCATGCAGAAATCTCCAAGGTGCTTTATGTATTGGACGAGTTATGAAATACTGTCTTTTTTTCTTTTTTGTGCAATGTTTTTCACTGAATTCATGACCAGAGTGAGTGATATTTTGGAGAAAAAAAAGAGTTTAATATGGCTTTGTAGTTCCAGCATTTAGCAGCAATAGAAATATGGGCTTCCTTTCTGCTTGGTGCTTTCTTTCCACCCATTGTAAGGTCACAGGCAATCTATGGAAGCCCTCTGTTGTAACTTCAGAAATTGCTCAGTCTCTAAGTCCTGTCTTCCATTTGTAACTATTTCTCATACCTGGCTCTTAGCCTGTAATCTATTGACCTCATATCCAAATTCATCCTCTTAGATTAGTCCTGTGTTTTCACAATTTTTTACTTATGCTTTAGACTTTTAGCAAGATTATTCTTTGGAGAACCTTTCGTAGATTTATTTATTTATTTAATAAACAACAAATGTTAATTCCTTATGACAAAGTTATATTTTTGTGGTGATACATTCATACCTCAACAACACTGGATTGCATTGTTTTTTTCCATAATCTCATAGTTTAGAGTGTCTAATAGGAGATTAACAGTGAGTCTGCATTGGCATGATGGGAAGTAGGTGAGGAGCATAGTCCTGTTGAAGTTCAAGGTCACCTTTGATCTATAGAGGTACAACAAAATTAACAAACATTCAGACAAAGCCATGGTGAAAAAGTAGAGTGACAAGTACAATGGGGTCACTGTCCTGCAAATAGTTCCCTTTTGTCCTGTTGGCTTTAAAAAAATTTCAGTGGGGCAGGCAGACAGGCCTGTGGGGCAGGCAGACAGGTCTATATTTGAGTTCGTGCATTAAAAAGCAAAATGAAAATTCATGGAGCGGAGTGGGGGGGGGGGACAACTGTTATCTGCATACATACAAAAAAACATATTGCAGGATGCCTTTAAAACCAGTGTGACTAACCTATGGATTTTCAATATTTAAAGCCACGTAGAGTGTGGTATACTTCAAAATAAAATGTAGAAGTAATTTCTAAAAAAAACAAAACAGAAGCATTCCACTTTATGTCTTTATTCCCTTAAAGATATTATATGACCTCTTGAACCTCCTAAATAACACCCAAGAATACACAGAAAATAAAAGCAGTTTACAACAATAGCACTAGTAATTCCAATGAACGTTCTTAGCTTTCATCTTAAGGCAAGCTCAAACTTGGTCTCACAAATGGACAATAACAGCATCAGAGACTATGCACTACTCCACTTACATCTTGTCTTCTCGCTAAGAGACCCAGAATTCCTCACAACCTGAAAGTTCACTACCCTCCCTATACACAGTGGATGGAGAGTTTGGACTTGATACACTACAACCACCCTCCTCTTTACAGTCTGTTCAGTGAAGAACTTCTGAGAAAACGGTTAACCAGAAAAAAGAGGCAGAAGAGAAGTTATGGAGATTTATATAGACACAGAGCAGAACTCATTGTTCAAATTCTTCAGCTAAAAACATGACAAGCCCTAACTGGCTTGTCTCAGTGGACGGAGCATCAGCCTGTGGACTGAAAGGTCCCAGGTTCGATTCCAGTCAAGGGCATGTACCTTGGTTGCAGGCACATCCCGAGAAGGAGATGTGCAGGAGGCAGCTGATCGATGTTTCTCTCTCATTGATGTTTCTAACTCTATCCCTCTCCCTTCCTCTCTGTAAAAAATTAATTATATATATATATATATATATATATATATATATATATATACACACACACACACACACACACACACACACACACACACGACAAGACGGACCCAAATACCAGAACATATTATAACATTTCAAAAAACCTCATCCTTTCAAAATATTGGTGAACTAATTAAGGAATAGAGCTAGGGGAAGGTATAGTTTTAACTTTTAAGCAAACTAAAGCAAACTGTAATAAAAAAGACCATAAAGTGTCCTAGCTGGTTTGGCTCAGTGGATAGAGCATCAGCCTGCGTACTGAAGGGTCCCAGGTTCGATTCCGGTCAAGGACACATGCCTAGGTTGCGGGCTCCATCCCCAATGGGGGGTGTGCAGGAGGAGCCAATCAATGATTCTCTCATCATTGATGTTTCTCTCTCTGTCTTCCTCTCCCTTCCTCTCTAAAATTAATAAAAATATTTTTAAAAAGACCATAAAGTAATTTAAAGCAGATGATCATTTTCAGAAAATAGACAGAAAGTCTATAAGCAAAACAATAATAATTTAAAGTAAAGAACAAACTCTGATAATTTAATTCACTATATCTAGTATGAGAACCAAAATACTTTGAAACCTAGAAACATATGTAAACTCTCCTATATACAAAAATTTCTCTGTTATCCTAGTGGGTAAAATGCAAAAAATAAAATTTACATCATGGAATATTTAGAAAACAAATTAATAAAAGCTCTAAAATTTTTAACCTGGACAAATGTCTAAAGCTGTACTAAAACCAGTGTTCATAATCTTACATACCCATTTAATAGACAAAAATTAAAATAACGTTAAACAGAAATTAAGTTTTACATAGTTAATGGTAATATATATATATATATATATATATATATATATATATATATATATATTGAGTGGCCAGATTATTATGACCGCCTCATCAATACTTCATTAGGCCACCTTTTGCCTTCAATACTGCAGTGATTCTTCTTGGCATTGACTTCATGAGATTTTGAAAGGTGATGCGAGGAATCTGAAACCATGCCTGATGAATAGCACTGTCCAGTTCTGTGAGATTTGATGGTTGTGGAACCAACTGCCTGATGGCACTTTAACTTCATCCTGCAAATGCTCAATTGAATTGAGATCTGGTGATTGTGGAGGCCACCTAAGCAAGGTAAAGTCTCCCTCATGTTCGTGAAACCACTCCTGCACAATACGAGTACCGTGGCATGGTGCATTGTCTTGTTGGAAGAAGCCATCTCTATTGGGATACGCCATCAACATGATAGAATGAACTCAATCAGCAAAGATACTTAGGTATGTTGTGCTATTCAGATGTTGTTTCACACAAATTAAAGGACTCAAATCATGCCAGGAAAACATGCCCCAAACCATACACTGCTCCCACCAGCTTGAAGGGTTGTACTCACGCATGTGGGGTGCATGCTTTCATGCTGTTTCCTCCAATTCTCACTCTACCATCTGCATGATGCAACTGGAAACGTGATTCATCAGACCACATGACTTTTTTCCAATTCTCGACTGTCTAATCCTTGTGTTCCTGTGTGAATTGGAGACGTTTTATCTTGGTAACTGCAGACAGTGAAGGTGTTCAAATAGCTTTTGGCTTCCATATTCCAAATGATGCAGTGTACAGCTAATTTGCCTACAAACGTCAGGTGATCATAATATTCTGGCCATTCAGTGTGTGTGTGTGTGTGTGTGTGTATACCTTAAACCACAACCTTGAAGCACCGAATTACCAAATATATATATATATATATATATATTAGAGACCCAGTACACAAAAACTTGTGCAGTGGTGGTGGTGGTGGGGGGGGGTCCCTCAGTCCAACCTGTGCCCTCTTGAAGTCTGAGACCACTCAGGGGATGTCCAACTCCTGGCGTGCCTGGCCAGCCTGGGTGAGGGGCTGAGGGCCATTTTCAGGCTGCCCACCGTCCCTTCAGGGTTTGGGTCCCTACTAGGGTGCCTGGCTGGAAGCAGGTATCTGGGATTTATTTAACTTCTATAATTGAAACTTTGTTGCCTTGGTCCCCCACTTGAAGCCTGGGTTACCCCTGGCAACCCAAGGTCCCAGCCCGGCAGGTATCTGGGGTTTGTTTATCTTCTATAATTGAAACTTTGTAGCCTTGAGTAGAGCACAGGGCCCACAAGGCCCTGGCTTCCTCCATTTTCTGGGGCAACTCCAGATCTGTGGCTGCCGCCATCTTAGTTGAATTAATTTGCATATTTGCTCCTGATTGGTTGGTGGGCGTGGCTTGTGGGTGTGGTGGAGTGAGGATTAATTTGCATATTACTCTTTTATTAGATTACATATATATCTACTCTAATAAAAGAGTAATATTGAAATTGACCATTTCTCTGGGACGGCTAAGCCATGCCCATCAGCCAATCAGAGCGGCCATATGCAAATTAACCCAGCCAAGATGGAGGCCAACCACCACAGAACTAGATCAAACAGGAGGCTTCTGTTGCACTAGGAGTAAACTGTCTGCCTAGACCAGTTAGGCCTCTCTCTGCTCAAGGCAACATAGTTGCAATTATAGAAACCACAGGAGGCTTCTGTTGCACCAGCAATGGAGGAAACTGTCTGCCTAGGCTGGCTGGGCCTCTACTAAGGCAACATTGTTTCAGTTATAGAAGCCACAGAGCTGAAGCAAACAGGAGGCTTTGTTACCTGCCTAGGCCTGGGCTTAAAGCAACAGTGTTTCAATTATAAAAGATAAATAAACCCCAGCAAACTGATTCCAGCAAGCCTCACTGGGACCTTGGGTCAATGGGAGCTGTGGGCAGCCTGAAAGCCTGAAAACGGCTCTCAGTTCATCACCCAGGCTGCCCAGGTACCCCAGTAGGGACTTGAACCCTGAAGGGACTGTGAACAGCCTGAAAACAGCCCCCAGCCCCTCATCCAGGCTACCCAGGTACCCCAGTAGGGACCTGAACCCTGAATGGACTCCCAGACTGCAAGAGGGCACAGGCCAGGCTGAGGACTCTCCCGAGTGCACAAATTTTTGTGCACCGGGCCCCTAGTGTGTGTGTGTGTGTGTGTGTGTGTGTGTGTGTGTGTGTGTGTGTGTCTATATATATTTATTTATTTTATTATTTTATTATTTTATTTTTTTCTTAGAGACGAAGGGAGAGGAATAGAAATAGAAGCATCAATGATGAGAGAGAATCATTGATTGGCTGCCTCCTGCATGCCCCACATGGGAACTGAGGCCACAGTTCGGGCATGGACTCTGACCTAGAATCAAACCTTGACCTCCTGGTTCATAGGTCAATGCTCAATCATTGAGCTTTGCCAGATGGGTGGTGATAATACATTTGAAATGTTTGCCTTCAGCTTATCCAGATTTGCAATCAGCACTAAGGAAACTGCTCTTGTTTTCTTAGTTTGCAACTGTTACTTGGAGGTGATAGCAAGCAAGCACAAAGCTGGGATCTCAAGGAGAGTTACACGCTAGGGAAAGAGGAAGACAATGTTCTTTGTGAAGATGTGAAAGTCAAGCTCCTCATGTCTGTTTTTAGACATTAGAGTTTCAGAAATGTTAGACAAGAAAATGAAAAACAAACTAAGTGTTTTAAGAGAAACTGAAAGACTTATTAGTAAACGGATAGAAGAGACACACAATTTATTGACAATATCACGTTTTCTCCACTGCACTGCACTCAGGGGTCATCATCCTACATCAGATGACTACGTTTATGTTTGTTTCTGGAGCCTCTAGTCTGTTCCATTGCTCTGTTTGTGTATCCTTGCAACAACATACTGTCTTATGTTATGGAGATTTTAAATAATGCTTGGTATCTAGTAGATGCTGCCATCATTATTGTTTGTCAGCGTTTGTCTTGGCTGTTTTCCCATATAAAGTGTCAAATAAGCTTATACATTCACACTGTCCACATCCACTACTCCACCCCCAAACCTTTGAAGAGCCTGAGTAAATTTTATTGTTATTGTACAGGATTTATTCTTTTGGGAGCTATGTCTTTATAACTTTGACTCTTAATATCGGATGACATATCCTCTGAGATACTTTAATTTCCATCATAATGTCAATCAATGTTCTGTGTAGAAGTGTTGTACATCTTTTATAAAATTTATTTTTTGAGATATGTCTTAATGCTATCATAAATGATATCATAAGTTTTATAGTCTATTACTGATATTAATGTATAGAAATATAGGATTTTGCATAAGAACCTTACATCACAACCTTGAAGCATTGAATTACCAAATTTTAAAAATATATTACTTTAGCATTTCCTATGTACATAATCATGTCATTTGTTAAAAATAGCATGTTTGTCTCCTTTTTTATTGAGCAGACATTTATTTTTTTTTCTTTGTTTGCATCACTGGTTAGTATTCCTCTATGTGTCTCATTTTATTTACAAATGGAAATATTTTAACATTAACCATTAAATAAGTTCTTTGTCGATTTTTGGATATACTCATTCAGATTAAGAAAGTTTCCTTTTAATTTAGTTTTCTGTGTTTTAACATGAATAGGTATGGAATTCAGCTCCATCTCCTGGAGGGGGCAGTATTTACTTATATTACTGTAATTCTTTTGTAAAGAGGATTTGTCCCTTCTTCCCCACATATTTACTTGTTTGATCATTTATTAATATCAGTATGGACTCATTCATATTTATTTTAATGATAGTTTTTAATTCAATACCACAGTATGCATTTTATTACTAAAATTGTACCAGCTTTGACCATCAATAGCTTTCTTTCATTCTTTTTACTTTTTTTTCTGGCATTTCCTAGTAGCTCTTTCAATTTGGCTTCTATATTCTTTTGACATGATCCTCTCCTTCGTTTTTTGTGCACATTTTTTTTTTTGCTTAATTGGATTTTTTGTTTTGTTTTTTTTAATCAATCCTTTATTTTTCAATTACAGTTGATGTACATTATTATATTAGTTTCATGTGCACACACCAGTGATGATGCCTTACATAAATTAAGTGATCGTCCGGATAAATCTCACACCTATCTGACACCATATGCAGTTATTAGAGTATTATTGACTATATTCCCTTTGCTGTACTTTACGCCCCCATGACTATTCTGTAACAAACAATTTGTACTTCTTACTCCCTTGAGCACATCCTTGCTTTCTGCTACTAGAAGGTGCTGAGGGCTCACCTGGTGCATTACCTGACCTGACCCTAGAATCAGCCATTTCTACAAGGTGCCCTGTCCTTTTCATTTATTAATGACAGTTAGAAACCAAAGCCTGAGCACTGGATGTGCTCATAGCTACTGGATTGCTATTGTTTCCAAAATCTCTTAGCAAACTATGTAGGTTAGATATGCTTGTGTACTAATAATATATGTACACACATGCACACACATGCCCATACAAACACACAAAATGCTGTTTCTGTATCTATTCATCTGTATCTATTTTAAACTAGACCTGAGTTCATACTCATATCTTACTCTAGTCTATTACAGCATTCATTCTAGCTCTTTTCTCTTGTTTTTCTATATTCCCCTGTAGAACAGTGAGAAACATGCCCCATAATCCACCGCATATTTTCTTACTTATTAGCCTAACAAACATATAAAGCAGATTCAGAATTGTTACATCATCCGTCAGTGATTTTCAACCTTTTTTCATCTCATGACACACATAAACTAATTATTAAATTCTGTGGCATACGCAAAAATATATTAATAGTTTTTGCTGATCTGACAAAAAAAAAAAAGATATAATTTTGATTAATTCACACCAGACAGTTATTCTTGTGTTGGCTATTGTAATTTTTTATTTCATATTCTAAGGGAAAAGACATCAGTGCCCCTAACTAAATTGTCACGTGTTGCAAGTTTTAAAAATTCTCATCTAAACACCATTTTTCAGTGTTAATTAGATAAACTTTTTAAAAATCTATTTCTACTCCCTACAGTAAGGTTATGCCATTAAGGAAGTTTTAAAAATGCCCAGGATAGCCTTGGCTGGTGTTGCTCAGTGAATACAGTGTTGGTCCCACACACTAAGGATTGTGGGTTCAATTCTGGACCAAAAGAATATACCTGGTTGCAGGTTTGCTCCCCAGCCCCAACTGGGGCACATGGGAGGTAACCAATCGATGTGTCTCTCTCACATCGATGTCTGTCTGTCTATCTATCTATCTCTCCTGAAAAATCGATGGAAAAATATCCTTTGGTGAGAATTAGGAAAAAAAAAAAAAAAAGCTAGGGATAGCATTAAAAACAGTATTAAAAGGTTACCCTGAAGGAAAAACCAAATTACAAATATATGAGTATTAAATAAAAGAAATATTTATCAGAAACTAGAAAGTGTAAAGTTTGTAAGAAACCATTAGGACATGATGGTACTTAAAATAAACAAATAATATGAAATATACAACAGAGTCATACTTACCAATGGAAGTCAAAATTTCCTGCTTACTACTCCATGTCAAAAAGTGAGTTATTGAATTTTTAAGTAAAATACCTTAGTTTGTTTTATTTGTATACCCTTTATTCCCCAACAAATTGGTCAAATACTTGCTATAGCAATAGTAAGTAATCCTAGTTTCTGTTATTTTTCCTGAGATATGTCGTCTGACTTAACTTATGTTATTTAGAGACAGGTACAGTTCACACAATTTCATAGTTATTTGCAGCTTTTAAATTTGAAGAGTCCAAATTAATTCTGAATATTTAGCTATAGTTTAAGATATTTGTGAACTAAAAAAAAAAATAAAAATAAACCTATGATTTAGATTAGATGAGTTGACATAAAAAATTGAGCTATAGCTTATCAAGTTATTGCATGCATCACTTTAATACTTTTTAAACATTTACATATTCCCCATGATGCTGCATTTTTAGGACCTGAGACTGACAAGTGTCCAATTGGGTGCCGTATGGACCTTCTTAAGTCCCTTTCTCAGTTTCACGTAGGATCCTAATACCCCATTCTGCTTCATATCAGTATTCATTTATTCAACCATCAGTTCTTCAGAAAATGCATGCAATTTTTGGCCTCTGAAAAAATGAAACTCTTGTAGCCGAGTTAAAGGTAACTGTAGTTGCCACTTTTCTTATTAGTCCCTGTAAGGACAAGAAAAAGCCTCCCTTTTCTTAGCTGTCGCCTTCCACAATTTATGAGACGCACTTGGGGACGAACCCCCAATGTTGTTAGCTCCTCTAATTCAAACTGGTTCCTCTGTTCAAACTGCAAGATAAGATAAGCTACTCTCAAGGCTACATTCTTGCATTCCCTACCCTCCCTGGTGTTCTATAACTCAGGCATAATTTAGACCAAGGAATCTCTAGTTAGTAGAAATTGCCCCCCTCCCCCCCACTTTCAAACAAGCCTCTTTGGAACTCTTCATAACTTTTGCCCTAAGAATGGTTTACAGGCTTGGGGGAAATACTGATCAGACACCTCCCTAGGACATCTGCTGGACTACCTCAGCCCAAATCTCCCTCCTGTCCTTGTTGCTTAGCAACAGCTACTGTTACCCTTTAAAGGGGGAAACTGCCTTTTGTTTCTTGCACTGTATTGATTAGCAGTACTTGGTTCTTTCCCCTCCTGGAAAGTAAAATAAACTTTCTCTCTATCTCTCTTCTTTTAGTTGTGAATTCTTTTTTGGCCTGAGCCACAGGCCAAACCCTAACAGTCCCCAAAACAAACACATAGCTTCTCTTTCAAGGACTTTAAATCTAAGCCCCTCAGGGAAAGCTCAGGGAGGGCAGAATAAGTCAATTATCTAAACTAGTAAAAGCGAAATAGTAAAATTAACCGTTTTTTCGGGACGGGGTAAGCCATGCCCACCAGCCAATCAGAGCGAAGGTATGCAAAATAGTCCAGTCAAGATGGCGGAGGCAGGAGCTGGGAAGAAGCCACAGACTGCGGCCTAGCCGGGCAGACTAGAGGCCTCTGCCGCAAATAGAGGCGGCAGCCGAGGGAGGGAGCAGCCAGCCAGCCCAGGGGCTGCGATGGGCCTGGGTGAGTCCCGGGACACACACGCTCGGAGGCCTCCTCGGAGCGACCCACTCAGGCCCATCGCAGGGGAAGCGGGACCAGCCGGCCAACCCAGGGACTGTAATCGGCCTGGGTGGGTCCCAGGCACACACGCAAGGAGCCTTCTAAGCCTCCGCGCAACCCACCCAGGCCCATCGCAGCCAATGCAGGGGTGGGCCCAACCACCGTCCCGGGGGTTGCGATGGCCTGGTTGGGTCCCCGGGCACACACGCAGGGAGGCTGCTAAGCCTCAGAGCGACCCACTCAGGCCCATGCAGGGGAAGCGGGACTAGCCAGCAGGCCCAGGGGCTGCGATGGGCCTGGGTGGGTCCAGGGGCACACAAGCACAGAGGCTGCTAAGCCTCCTTCAAACCCACCCAGGCCCATTGCAGCCAATGCGGGGGTGGGACCAGCCGGCCACCCCAGGTGGGTCCAACGGCACACACACAGGGAGGCTGCTAAGCCTCTGTGCATGTGTTTCC
This sequence comes from Murina feae, assembly GCA_004026665.1. Taxonomy (NCBI): domain Eukaryota; kingdom Metazoa; phylum Chordata; class Mammalia; order Chiroptera; family Vespertilionidae; genus Murina; species Murina feae. The sequence continues at coordinate 917 of PVJC01049322.1, read as the reverse complement.
CACAACCCACCCAGGCCCATCGGAGCCGCAGCAGTGGTGGGCTGGCTGGGCAGCTGGAGGATTTAATGAGGGAAGCTTTAGTGAGGGAAGGAGAGCTGCTCCCTTTTTCTCACACACGCCTCCTGGGCCCACTCTCTCGCTGGCTCCATTTTCTCTTACACAGCAGCAGGGGTCTCCTGTGAGAGGCCCCATCTCCCTTCAGAGCTTAGGTGAATGCCCAGGGGAGCCAGGAGATGGAGAGATGGGCAGGGGACAGGTGGAGCAGCAGCCAGGGAGAGTTTGGGGGAAGTAACCAGGTGGGGGAGAGGTGGAACAGGATGGAGGGAAGAATTTTATAAAAGAGTCAGTGGACCACAGAGTTAAAAAAAGAGGATGTATGAGGGAACTGTAGGGCCTATAATAAAAACCAAGTATAGTTGTATACTGGGGACAGATTTTAAAAGTAGAAGTCAGAAAAGAAAAAAGATAAATGATAGTGGATAATTAGGCAGGTAGATAGGTATTAAAACAGTGGAAGTAAGTAGAGAAGAATGTATGGCAAAGGTAGGATGAGAGTAAAAGAGGGAAGGAAGAAAAGTTATTAAGGGGAAGCTGGTAGAGCTTAAAAGGAGAATGGGAAGAAGGAAGGAATGGGGGAGGGAGTGAAGCAGGTTAGAGGGAGGAAGTGAAGAAAAAATTAAGGTGGGAAGGAAGGAAAAGGGGAAGGTGGGCAGGGGTAAAGATAAAGGAAAGAAGGAATGTGGGAAGGGAAGGAGGGTAGTAGAAAAATAGGAAGAATAATGATGGAACAGAAGTAGGAAATAAGGAGGAAAGAAAAGTTTATAAATGATGAGTCAGTAGGAAAAGTGTTACATAAAGGAGAAAAATTGTGTGAGAGGAAGAAGCCAATAAGGAAGTCAAATACAATTGTGCGTGAA
>PVJC01049321.1:0-12217 GCA_004026665.1 Murina feae | reverse complement strand
TCCCAGGTAATTTTTGTATAAGGTGTGAGACATTAAGTTGTGTGGTTTTGGTTTTGCCCAAGGATGTCCACCTAACTCTGGCACCATGGGTTGAGCAGGCTGTCCTCTTTGGGATTTTTTAAAAATATATTTTATTGATTTTTTACAGAGAGGAAGGGAGAGGGATAGAGAGTTAGAAACATCGATGAGAGAGAAACATGGATCAGCTGCCTCTTGCACACCCCCCACTGGGGATGTCCCCGCAACCAAAATACATGCCCTCGACCGGAATTGAACCTAGGACCCTTCAGTCTGCAAGCCAACACTCTATCCACTGAGCCAAACCAGTTAGGGCTGGGATTATTTTTGTACCTTCATCAAAAGGCATGTTTGCGTGGGTCCAGTTCTGAGTTCTCTGTTCTGTCCCATTAATCTTTGCGTCTATCCCCCCAAAATGACCAGGCAGTCTTGACCGGTACAGCTACATAGTAAGTCCTAACAATAAAAACTTATTCCTCCCATTTTATTCTTCTTTTTCAAAATTGTGTTCGCTACTTTAGTTCCTTTGCTTTTACATAAAAATCTTAGAAGAATCTTCAGTATCTAAAAATAAGTCATCCTGGGATTTTGATAGGAAATGTGTTAAAACTACATGTCAATTTGGGGAGAATTGACATCTTTTATTGAGCAGAGTCTTCTGATCCGGGAACTACATGTGACTCTCCATTTATTGAGACTCTCCAATGTATATCAGTAGTGTTTTACAGTTTTCCGCATACAAGTTCTTTATGTGTTTTGTTAAATTTGCACCTCAGTATTTCATTTTTTTAGTGAGTGATTAAATGATACTGCATTTTTAATTTCACATGATCACTGCCAGTGTATAAACAGGGAGTTGATTTTTCCATGCTTGTTTTGCATCCTATGGTTTTGCTAAACTCGCTGAGGAATTTCACGGGGTTTTCTTTCTGTTTGGTAGAGTCCCTGGAATTTTCTACATGGGCAATCATGTCATGTGCAATAGGAACAGTTTTATTTTTTCCTTTTCAAACTGTATGCCTTTCTTCTCCCCCCCCCCCCCCCCCACTTTCTTGCAATATAGAAATTCCAACACAATGTTGTTTTAGGCCAATGCCATTGCCTATATCTGAACTTAGGGGTAAGGCATGCAGTCTTTAAGTGAAGGTTAGCTGTAGGGTTTTTGTAGATGCTTTTTCAAGTTGGGAGAGTTCTCTCTATATCCAATTTTCTGAGAGCTTTGTGTTGTTGTTTTTTAATCACAAATTTGTTGTTAAAGTTTGTCAGTTTCTTTTCCTGCATTCATTGATATGATCATGTAATTTTTTTTCTGTAGCCTGTTAATATAATAGATAACACCAATTGATTTTTTATTATTGAATCATCCTATACCTTTAGAATAAACGCCACTCCATTTTGGTATATACTTTTATCATGTATTACTAAATTCCATTTGCTAATATTTTGCTACAGATTTTTTGCATCTGTATTCATGAGCTATATTGGTCTATAGTTTTCCTTATAATTTTTTTGATTGGTATCAAGATAATGCTAACTTCATAGCACGAATTAAGGAATGTTCCCACCTTTTCTATTTTCTGAAAGAAATTTGTGTAGAATTGGTATAAATGTTTGGTAGAATTCTCCAGTGAAATCATCTGGGCCTGGAGGCATTTTGGGGGGAGTTTTTAAATTAAAAATTCCATTTCTTTAAGAGTTAAAAGGCAATTCAAATGATCTATTTCGTGTTGAGTGATGTGTAAGAGTTTGTGTTTTCAACAAGGTGATCCATTTCCTCTTCCAAGTTGTCAAAATGATGTGTGTAGAGTTGCTTCAGTGTTCTATTATTATCTCTGATGCCCAGAGGGCCTGCGGACAGCCTGGTTTCATTCTGGATATTGATAATTTGTGTCTTTTCTCTTTCCTCATTTTGTCAGTCTTGCTAGAGGTTTATCAATTTTATGGAGTTTTTTCAAATGACCCTCTCTCTTTGTTTTATTGATTTTTCTCTGTTGTTTGTGTTTTCAATTTTACTGATTTCTTACTGAGTTCCTCCCTGCTGCTTGCTGTGGGTCTGTTTTACTCTCCTTTTACTAAGAATATTGTAGTGGGGGCTATATTACTGATTTGAGATTTTTCTCTTTTCTAATGTATCTATTTGGTGCCATGACATTATTTTTTCCAGCACTGCTACAGTTGGGCCCCACAATCTTGATATGTTGCATTTTCATTCAGTTCTGTATATTATTTTATTTCTCCTGGTCCTTCCTCTTTAAACCATGAGTTATGGAGAAATGTATTTTCAGTTTCCACATATTTGGAGGATTTTTCCATTATCTTTCTGTTACTGATTTCTAGTTTGATTTCATTGTGGTTGGAATTATTTTCAATTTATTTTCAAATTGTTGAGATTTGCTTTAATGGCTCAGGATACGCTCCATCTTGGTATGTGCTCCACGGCCATTGGAAAGGAGGTGCGGTGTGTTGTTTGGGTGAAGTGCACTATGACTGTCTAGTCAGTCCTTTTGGTTAATGGTGTCAGCATCTACTGATTGTCTTTTTTCATCCAGTCGAGATTTTCCTGGTCTTGGTAGTGCAAGAGGCTTTCTATTGAAGCCTGGACATTTTCCTGTTATGTTGTAAGTCCATGGTTCTGTCTTCAGTGGCTTAGGGTCCAGGGGCCTCACTACTGGCCAATGGGGATGAAAGTCCTGGCTCCCTACTTGGCCTCCCTAGCACCACCCCTGTGGGTGGGTGGGGAGAAAGGGTGGGATTCCTTGCTCCAGCCTCCAGGGGGTGCAAGTCTAGGCTCCCACTTAGCCTTTTCTGGCATGGGTGGTGGTGGGCTGCACTGTTTTCTGTGTTGTTTGGCTGGAGTAGAGTGGTTATTGTCTGCAAGGTTTCTGTCTTGCTGGTCTGCCTCTTTTCTGTTTTGGGTTCTCTCTCTCTCTCTTTCTCTTTCTCTCTCTCTCTAGATCAGGTTTTAATTGGGGCTTTTAAAAATCTGGACTCATTGGTGTTTCTGGGCTGCTGACTTATTTAGGTCCAACTGTGGTGTCTATAAGGCAAAAAAATAAAAAATAAAAATGAACAAACAAAGACCAGAAAACTCATCAATATATCACTCCTGCAGTCCCGAGAGCCCTAGCTACTTCTCCCCACCTTCCAGTCTCCTGGTATTTGTTTCATATAGAATAATAGAGGGAGATGAAGTCCATGTCCATATCATCATCCCAGAGGCAGAATCCAAGGAAACTCTCATCATGCATGTTCCTTCAGTCTTTTGTCTATGCATTGTTTAAAGTCATGAGAATTTTCCATAACACAATTCTGCTTCTTAAAAAGTTAGCCTTGTAGTGTAAATATGGTTTTAATGGTTGCAGACTATCCTATCACGCTGATATCCTGTGATTTCTTAGCCATTTTCTCCTCATCTATTTGAACCGTTGCAATATTGCCTTGCGTAGTTCCTTTGCCCTTCCTTTAGTAAACATGGGACTTGTTTCCAAGAGCCTGCTGATGCAGATACCACTGTAACTAACATTTCTGTGTATAAAACACAATTTCTTTATTTGGGAGGTATTTCTATCCCAGGATAACATTCTAGAAACGGGGTTACCGAGGTAAAAGGGAAGCATATTATACACTGTATATTGTTCAGAGCACAGCTTGGGGTGTGTTTACAAGAAAGGACAATGGACTTGTCTATGGCGTCTGGATTCAAAGGGGCGGGGACATTGTCACTCCCAGTTCAGCCAGAGGCTGAGACGATCTCCAGCTTCACTAGAGCAGAGGGACCACCGTGGTCCTCCCTGCAGGAGCCCCTCACCCACCTGCAGGTCCGGCACCACTCATTCATACTCGCGTCATAGCCACTCACCTACAACGAATACTCAGCAGCCCCATTATTGCTCCCATGCTGTATTCCTGAGCTTTATGAGGATGCGTATCCCAGTAGTAAATTGTTATAGAGCATTTATGTGTGCTGGGCTTAAAGTTTTTACAGCCTCCCTACGTCACGATAAAGTGAGGGCTTAACCTGCGCTGTGCTGATGGGCAGCCACTTGCCGCCTGTGGGTCTCGATAGGAACCAACATTAAAAATGGAGGTTCTCCTTCGCTCTCACCACAGGACAAGTGCTCCAGAGCCCACGTGGCCGGCAGCTACCGTGTCAGACGGGGAGGATCACAGAAATCTCCCAGCAGCACTGAGAGTCCCAGGGGCCGGGGCTGCCTCAACTATTCTTCTTCGAGCTCAGCTGTCCCAGGAGGCGTGGCTTCACCTGACTTTTTCCACAAATGAATTCAGATTTGGAATGAAACAGCTCCTCCCCTTCATGGAGGACGTGGAGGAGCACCGGCCTGATGAGGCCGGCGGCGATGATCACTAACAGCAACGGAGGATGCACCGGGTGCCAGGCTCTGCTAAACCCTGGCACTTCCCACTGCCCTGAGATGTGGGCACTATTCTAAGCGTAAGGAGAAATCCAGTGGAGAGCTTTTCCCTGTTCACTATGGGTCATTTGATGGGGAGAAATGCTTTGTTTAACATGCTGCTCAGGGTCGAGAGAGACTTGGAGATTATGCCCGAGAAATAAAAGGCACCCGTGGAATTACTCTGTAGTCATTTGGTTTTCTGCGAGGGAGCAGGCAGAGCGTAGAAAAAGGCATCATCCTCAGGGTATGAGCCTGAAGTGGTCATGGAGGCCTCGATCCCTTTAAAATGCCTCAGGTGATGCAGAACAGACCCACCTCCCACCCCCATGCACAGGGTCTGGGGGGCAGTAGTCTCAGGAGAAAGGAGAGGCAATGTGGCCTGGTGTCTCCCAGACAGAAAGCCAGAGGTCCACTCAATGCCGGATGCCCCCTCCCACTGGCTGGGAGCTGGCTCAAGCCTCAGTATTCTCACCTGCAGTTTGGGCACAATACCACCTCATGTGGACATTTGCTTGGAGCGTGCATTGAAGGAGGGACAGGGGCTTCAGCAGTGCCACCTCCCAGGTCACTCCGAGGGGCATGCCTTTGCAGCCTAACTGAGATGGGCGCCAGCAGAGCCAACAAGATGGCATTTACACCCCGTGGCCACCAGTGCAGACCACACAGCAGTGAGGAGGGGCTTGCCTCTGCTCTCCAAGAAGGCACTCCAACGATGGCTTCTAAGCCTGGGGCTGGTGGCTCACCCAGGGCTGCTGGGAGAAACCACAGGATGAAGTCAACCCTTCGGGGACTCCCCTCCAGCCTCCTCCCCCGCTCCCGCCACCCCCGCCACCCCAATCCTGCTCCCAGAGCAGAGGAGATGATGGGAACTTGTAGGAAGCAGCGAGATGTGCCTGCGATTCTGTACTCTGCGGAGTGGAAGCCCCAGTGTCACCTGAAATGCTGGGCTTTCAACCTGTCACGGCAAATAGTCAGGAATTAATACACCAATTCCCGACTCTGGCGGTGCAATTTGCCATCTAAATTGTTACCTTCCGCAGACGGGCACGTAAATAAGATGAGCAGGGGCTTCTCAGCAGCCGGCGCTCCCCTTCCTCCCGAAGAAGAGGGAGGGAAAGAGGCAGAGAAGGGAGGTGGCATTTCACAGACCCCTGCTGTGGGCTGAGCAGGAGCGGGTGCTTAGCAGGTGCTGCCTTTTATATCTTACAGCCACCTCTACCCCGGGAGGGAGGAACTGCCAGCCCTTCCCCACCAACCAGCGTGCCAGTGAGGAGAGTGAAGGTCAGAGTCATCTACTCAAGGTCACAGAGCTGGGGACTTGAGGAGTCACCCTCTACCTTGGTGCTTCTGGCTCCAGTTTCAGGCTTCTTCGGACTCAGGTCTCAAAACAGTTCCAGGGGGTGGAGTCTCCGCAGGCCTGTGGCCGGCTCACTCCTGAAGCGGGACTGTAGACAGACCCCAGGGACATCCTTTCGCCCGCCCTGTGCACCCGGCCCCCAGCAGCTGTGGTCCTTTGCTTTGAACAGCCACACCTGCCCCTCTCCCCTAGGACTGTCTGAGGGCTCCTGCGGCTCTCTGCTCACAAGAGCCAAAGCTGGGAGTTTCTGACCTCCCAGGCTGCCTGGGGACCAAGAAAACCCAGCTCCGTGGCCTGGAATCAGGACAGACTGTGAGGTGTGACCTGCAGAGCATGCCGTGGACCCAGTGGAGGTGGGAGCTCTGCCTGGACTCACTGTCTGGCTGGGCTTCCACCCTGCGCTGCTCCCCCACCCCTTCCTGGGGGCCTCTGGGAGCACCTCCCCACTATATCCGTTCCCAGCACCCCGGACTCACGGTCCACAGCTGAGAAACCCACCCGACGACACAGAGCGTGTCCTCGCTGCAGGCAGCCGGCCTGTCTCTGGGCCAGAGCTCACTGAATGGCTGTCTTCTCCTTCATGAATAGTCCTGAGGCCAATGCCTCTTCTTCCCCGTCCACCAAAGCGCCTGCCATTGAATCTTTGTCCGATCAATGAGTCCAATGGGTGCATTTGGATGCATAGTGAGTCAGAATTTTAATACCTCACCTCAAAAAAGTGTCTGCTCGCCCTGACCGGTTTGGCTCAATGGATAGAGCATCAGCCTGTGGACTGAAAGGTCCCAGGTTCGATTCCAGTCAAGGGCATGTAACTTGGTTGCGGGCACACCCGCAGTAAGTATGCAGGAGGCAGCTAATCGATGTTTCTCTCTCATCGATGTTTCTAACTCTCTATCCCTCTCCCTTCCTCTCTGTAAAAAGTCAATTTAAAAAAAAGTGTCACCCTAACTGGTTTGGCCTGTGGACTCTAGGGTCTCAGGTTCGATTCCAGTTGGGGGCATGTATCTTGGTTGTGGGCACATCCCCCAGGAGGGAGTGTGCAAGAGGCAGCTGATCGATGTTTCTAACTCTCTATCCCTTTCTCTTCCTCTCTGTAAAAAATCGATAAAATATATATTTTTTTAAAAGTGTCTGCTCTTCCCAAAGAGACAACTAGCTTGGGGTACAAGTCAGTCGTGTCCATTCTATTCTTCAGTCACTCAACTCCCACCTGCCCACCTCACGGGGAAGACAGTTCCTCCTCGGGATCTGCTCTGTCTCCATCTCCCAGTACCCCTGGGCCTTCCTCAGACGGGAAGGTCCATCCATCTTTTAAATGCTGGTGAAGAGAGAACAAGAGTCCGCTCGGCATCACTGTACTATGGCTTCCGTGGCTGCCATGTGGTCCTTCAGGGCTGAGCGGATGCCCCTCTACTGGATCAGGGCCACAGTGGCCACGCAGGCTGCAGCCCAGCTCCAGGGATGCTGTTCCCACACACAGCCAGGTGACCGCAGGATGTCAACGTGCAGGGGGCAACTTGTTCGACTGTGCACAGTGGCCTCAGCTATGCAAGGCTCCTCACGGCCCGGTAGCAGTTCTTGAGGGCTGCATCTCGCTCCCCTCCCCGCCTTCACCCTGCCCGACCCCCTGCCGCTGAGCCTGGAACAACAGCCAGGCCTCCCTTCCTCCTTGGGGAGCTCACCTCTTGGCATCCTCTGGCCAAGGGACCTCAGTCAGGTGACCCAAGGCACCTTTGAGAGCCTAACACCTCTAAACACCAGCCACGTGGACCACAATCAGCAACATCCCCTCTACACTCCTGTCATCCAGCTCCCGCCTTCTCATCTCTCCTCTGACTCAGCCTGTTGTAGATGGGATTGTGTCCTCAAAATTCAAACATCAGAACCCTAATCCCCAGGACCTCCGAATGTGACCTTCGGGGGGAGAGGGTTTTGAAGACGTAATTAAGGTAAAATGGGTCCGACGGTAGGCAGGGCCCAACCCAGCACGCCTGGTGTCCTTATCGGGAGAGGAGACTAGAGCACAGACATGCAGAGAGGAAAGACCCTGAGAGGGCACAGGCAGAAGACAGACATCAAGGAGAGAGGCTTCGGAAGAAAGCAAACCTGCAACATCTTGGCCTCCAGAGCCGTGAGACCATCCATTTCTGTCGTCATCGAAGCCCCGCAGTCCGTGGTCCTCTGTGGTGGCAGCCCTAGCAAACAGCTAGAAAGCTCCTTGCAAATGTTCCTGCCACCTTCCCTCCGTCCAGCTCTGTCTCCCCAGGGGTATTGGGAAAGATACCCATCTGGTGTCTGCCCCTCACGCAGGACGTGAGGGCCTCCTCACTGGCGTGTTCATGACGAAGAGAAGGGCTGCCAGCTTCCTCCACCAGGTTTCATTACCACAATCCAAGCCACCCCACCCGCCAGCAACCCACTCCCCGACTCAGGTCTACGAACTTTGGCTCTTGCCTTGCTCCGTGGAGGAAGCATCGGTTCTCCCAACGTTGAGCGATGAGTGTGGTAACAACACCACTTATTTCTGTTTCTCCTTCTGGAATCGGAGAGGAAATCTCCCGAATGTTATTAAATATATATATATATATATGTTACCTGCCTGGAAGGAAGTCACTTCTCTCATACGTAGAAAAGTAACTTGACTATTATGTCCCTCACGTTTGGGGCTGTCTCGAATGCCTAAGAGACTTCCCCCAGAGAGATCCAAAGCGACACTGGACCCCAGAGATGGGAGTCACTGCTAATTTGGTTCCCTCGGCCACCCAGGAATGGAAGGGGTGGCGTGGGGAGAGGGAGACCGGTGTTTCCTCTCCGTTCACAGGGCTGCAGTACACTTTGCATTTCCCACAGGCCATAATTATTTCCTGGAGAAGAAATTCAAATGACCCAGATAGTTAACTCAGTGCGATTGGCCCAAAACGTATTTACTTAAAAGGCAGTTTTGTGGAAAAGAACATCACAACACAGTCAGGGCTTGCTCTCTGTCTGAAAAATGCAGGTGCCAGACCCAAGGCTGAAACCTGTTGTAATTAGAGAGAGCGGGAGAGCAGGGAGTTTGGGAGGCAGAGAGAAGGAGAGGGGGAGACAAAGGGAGGAAGGGAGAGGAGGGAGGGAGGAAAAATGGGAGGCGGGAGGGAGGGAGGGAAAAAGAAAGAAGGGAAAACAGAGAGAGAGAGACTTCTCATGAGCTACTGTTCCGGTGATGACCGGAACAGGGCTGTCCGTGAACACCCTGACTCCAGCTGCGGGCAGGCCTCAAAGACTTAGACCTGCCACAGACACTCAGTGAGGGTCCTGGGCACGCGGCAAAGGCCATGCACACTCAGCGAAGGTCAATCGCACAGTCTGGCCAGTGAGAGTTCAAGGACTCAGGGCAACATGAAAAAAACCCGCATCCTCCCGACCCATGATTTGAGGCATTATATTTCTATCCGTAGGAAAGTGCATAAAAATGTTTCTGCAAATGGGTAGCTCTGAAGGCGGGTAGGTATGTAGGATTTAAGTATGAAGGGAAACCTTTCATTTCCCAGGATTCCAGTCTTTTTAGGTGACGTGTAGAGGAGCCTGTTCCGCGGGCCAACATTTTTGCAAATCCAAGAACAGAGCTGGGCTGCCAGCATCTTCCACACACTAAACCGGTCCTACTCCTTCTGTGGGGACCCTAAGTGTCAGGGACCACATAGGATAGAAGCTCAACTCTCACCTCACCCCGCTTCCGTTCCCTCCTCTGAGAGGCCGTCTGAGAACTTCGTGCATCCAGTGCCGCCTGGAGGGGAGTCCACTTCCACAGCCTCCTCAGGACTCCAAGAGCGAGCCAGGCCACCGAGCCGAAGGCCAGGTCTTGATGTTCCGCCTGCACCTTCCCAGGCATCCAAGTATTAACAGCATAGCTGGGAGGTCGACAGGACCCTGGTTCCACGCGTCAGGCTGCCTCCCCGTCAGAACACGGCTCCTTGTCCCGCACAGGGCATCTCTGTGTGTCCGCAGACCTGGGCCCAGAGCGCGAGGGAGCAGACCCTCGATAAATATTTGCAGATTGTCTGCGGGGACGAGGCCTGACTTGGGCCAACTGCGTCGCAGACCTGCCACCTCTCGGCCTGCGGCCACCTTTCAGTCCGTGACGCCACAGACAGAATGTGACTTCTACCACCTGTGGGTGAGAAGAACCCCTTCTCCTGGGTCCCCCAAGGCGGGGAGGGGGAAGCCCAGGTGAGTCTCTGGAAGGCCAGCAGGCCGCCTGGAGGGGCTCTGTGGCACTATCGCTGGCCTGGTCTTCCTGGAGACGTCGAGCGGGGTCGGCGGAAGCTGATGTTCCTTGCTGGCGGGGCCATTGTCACTCGGGATGTTCGCAGCAGGGCCCACAGGAGAAAGAGCGGAAGGCAGGGCAGGAAATCCCTGCAGAGCCCACACTCTGCAATGACGTGGAGCCCTGGCCACGCCTGGCCACCCGGCAGCTCCAGTGGGGAAACAACTTCCTTTTGTGGCCTGGCCCTGGCCGGCTGCCAGGGCTTCAACAAGAGCCTTGTGATGTGCACTTTTGAAATGTGTTGGTGGAGCGGAATGGCATGTCTAACTCGTGTTTAATGGCCGTCAGCGTTTACGTCTCTTTCCCACGCCCATGGATGCAGACTGGCTGCCTGTGGGGAGCGGTGGTGTCCAGCCGTCTCAGTGGCTGACCATGTGGCCGGGGCTGTCTCAGGTCACACTTCCTTTTGGCCTTAACCTTGCCCTCAGTCAGGCCACGGGCGTGGCTCCCTTGGAGGAGGACGGAGAGAAAGCAAAGGAAGCTGTACTTCCTACAGCTGCTGGACACGCTGCGTCATCCTTCCTCTTCGTGAGATGTTGTGGCCCCTGTTTTACAGGTAGGAAGGCTGAGGTTCAGAGAGGTTAAATCTTTGCTCAGGGCAACACAGCTGGAACATGGGGGAACAGGGACTCAACCCCAGCCTGTCTCCTACGCCCAGACTCTGCCCAGGTCCGCCAGCCCCCCTCTTAGGAGGACCATTCTTCCCAGGATCCTTCTCCTCAGGGACAGAGGTCCATGGACCACACCCAGAGCCCGAGAAGGGCCAGGAGAGGCAGGTCAGCTCACTCCAAGCTCGCGGCTGGCCACAGGGCATTTGGCTTGATCTGGGTTGTCAGTTCTCCAAGTACAGAAGCTACTGATCTTATTCCTTCTCCACTGTTCTAGTTGTTTTTCTATCGCTTATTCATTAAGGCGGCTCCTGCCCGCTAGTCCTTGTGGAGACACATGTTGGTTCACATTCCCTCATTTCAAATGAGCTGGGAGGAAAATGGCTCCATCCACACCGTCCATCTAGGGCTCAGTTTCCCCAGGAGATTAGAACAGGCCGGCACTAGGCATCACCTGAGGTGGGGGTGATGTTTGAGGAAGCCCCAGTAGGTAGCAGGGAAGTGAGATGGGGAAGGAAAGAAAGGCCCTGTTAACAGGGGGTTGTTAGCCAGCAGGTCACTCCTGTGGGCACCGGGGTTCTTTGGAAACCGTGTGGGACACACCCCAGAGTTGTGTCATCCCAGGGACCAGGAAGCGGGGACCTTTGTCCGCCAGTCATTGGGTTAGAACTGCTCCCAGACAGGCCAAACCCTCCTGTGGTCCAAGTCCTCCAGCAGAGAGAGCCACCCAGACCTGAGCTGAGACCCTGGCAGCGGGTCTGGGAACAGTGAGTGCCATGGGGATATGGGCAGGTGCCCCCCATATCAGGCGGTGCCAGGCCTGATCCTGGAGAACAGGACCGAGCTCTCGCCCGCTTTCCAGGCTCCTCCTTGTGGGTGTCCATGTGGAAGATGCTGCGGCCAGAGCACCTCGTCTGTCTGCACACGAACCTTCTCGGCATCTCAGGCCAGGGGAAGAGGAATCCGGGGTTGGCGCCCAGGTCGGGGAGTCTGAGCGAATACAGCTGGGACACTTGGACTTGTAATCAATCAAAGGCCAGCCTTCAGCAAGGAAGGAAGATGGACCCAGAGAACCCTCCCTGCACTGGGCAAAGGAGCTGAGGCTCGGCGGCCGCTGGCCACGCTGAAGGCCTGCAGCAAAGGCCTGCATGCGCCTGCACATGCTGCAGGATTTGCACACTCCCCCTGGGAATTGTCCCCAAAAGCAAAGATGATCACCAGGAGGGCAGGGGCACAGGAAGAACGGGTCTCGGAGTCTCAGGAGCCTGCTGTGCTCCCGCCTTCCCCCCCGCAGCAAGACACCCAGGACCTCCTGATCCTTCCCTTCCCTCTGGCTGTGTCTGTCCAGCTTCTCTCTGCGTCTCCCTGTGGGCTTCTGTCCCCATTTGGTTTCTCTTCCTGCCCCCACCACTTCTCTCTCTCTAGCTCCTTATCTCTGTGGGCCACTAGGTCTATAAGGGTGCCCAGGAGTCTCTCTCTCTCTCTCTCTCTCTCTCTCTCTCTCTCTCTCTCT
>PVJC01049320.1:0-12223 GCA_004026665.1 Murina feae | reverse complement strand
CAGAAAATCCACTGTGGTAGATGAGAGAGATAGGGAGGGAGGGAAGGAAGGAGGGAGAGGAACAGAGGGAAGGAGGGAAGAAGGGAGGGAGGGAGGGAGGGAGGGAGGGAGGGAGGGAGGGAGGGAGGGAAGGGAGAGAAGGCAAAGGTGAGGTGGTGTGGGGAGTGGGAAAATCTCTAGGATTGATTGGATAAAAAGTAAAATGATAGCCCTAGCTTGTAGGCTCAGTGGACTCCATCCCCAGTGGGGGACATGCAGGAGGTGGTCAATCCACGACTCTTTCTCATCATTGATGTGTCTGTCTCTCTCTCTCCCTTCCTCTCGGAAATCAATAAAATTATATTTTCAAAAAGTAAAATGATAGACACATACTTCTTTTTTTTCCAGATGTATTTTTTATTGATTTCTGAGAGGAAGGGAGAGGGAGGGAGGGAGGGAGGGAGGAAGGGAGAGAGAGAAACATCATCCATGAAAGAGAATTGTGGATCAGCCAGCTCATGTACGCCCTCTACTGGAGCTCAAGCACCTGACCGGAATCCAACTCTCCCTGCCCACCTTTTCTTTCAAATGACAGCACCCACCCCACCCCAACCCCCTTACTGTCATGGATGCTTTTCATAATCCCCGAGAGGAAGAAAATATCCCCTGTTGCTGAACCCTGGCTTTTCACACTGCAGATGCCCCTCCTGGACAGATGCAGGAACTCTCTCACTCCCAGTGCAAGAGAGGGTGCTTTGACCTTTGACCTCTTTCTTGCTTTGTTTTCTTTCAATGGTGGTAAACACAGACCTACTTTGAACCTTTGCTAAGCCTTTGATAAGTTTCCATTCACACTCCTTTAGCTTGATTTGTAATAGAATTCCCTAGGGTGGGGATCAGGACCTCAGAGTCTCAGCGAATAGAGAGTCATCCTGCAGACTGAAGGGTCCTGGGTTGGAGTCCAGTGAAGGGCACATGCCTGGGGTGCGGGCTCCATCCCCAGTGTGAGGTGGGGAGAGGGGGGTGATTATGCAACAGGCAGCGGATCCATGATTCTCATCAGAGATGTTTCTACCTCTCACCCTCTCCCTCCCTTTCTGAAATCAATAAAAATACATTGAAAAAAGAAGTAGGAATATTAGGCAGCTGCCATTTTGGCTCCAGTGACTTGGCAGCTACCATTTTCAAAAGGCAGAGGTCAGTCTCTCCCTTTTATCTCCCCGCCCCCCACTCCCAGATCCCATGTTTTAACTTCCTGACTTAATAATAGGAAATACAAGTACCAAACATTGCACAGGTATACTTTTAACTACATGGAGGTGGAGTAATACCTCTGTACTGTTTTTTTTTAAATATGTTTTTATTGATTTCAGAGAGAAAGGAAGAGGGAGAGAGAGAGGGAGAAACATCCATGAAGAGAGAGAGAGAGAGTCATGGATTGGCTGTCTCCTGCAAGTCCCCCAACTGGGGATCGAGCCCACCACCCTTTCCAGAGACTTTGACTGGAATTGAACCCAGGACACTTTGTGGTCCGCAGGACGACGACGCTCTGTCCGCTGAGCCAAAGTGACTAGGGCAATATATTTGTGGGTTTTTTTGTATTTTGTTTTTTTTTAACATAAATTTTATTGATTTTTTTTAAAGAGAGGAAGGGAGAAGGATAGAGAGTCAGAAATATCAATCAATCCTAACTGGTTTGGCTCAGTGGATAAAGAGTCGGCCTGTGGATGAGTTTCACCTTAGAATACACTGGGTACATGAGCTTCAGCCTTGGAGTACACTGGAAACACGAGTTTCAGCTTAGAGTGCACTGGGAACATGTGTTTCAGCCTTGGCATACACTGGAAACACGAGTTTCAAGTTAGAATACACTGGTAAATTGTGTTTCAGCCTTGGAGTATAATGGAAACATGAGTTTCAGCTTAGAATACACTGGATACATGTGTCTCAGCATTGTAATACACTGGAAAAACGAGTTTCAGCTTAGAATACTCTGGAAATATTTGTTTCAGCCTTGGCGTACACTGGATACACGAGTTTCAGCTTACAATACACTGAGAACATGAGTTTCAGGTTAGAATACAGTGGGAACAAGTGTTTCAGCCTTGGAGTACACTGAAAATACCAATTTCACATTAGAATACACTGGGAACATGTGTTTCAGCCTCGGAGTACACTGGAAACACGAGTTTCAACTAAGAATACACTTGGAACATGTATTTCAGCCTTGGAGTACACTGGAAACACAAAATTCAGCTTACAATACACTGGGAACATGAGTTTCAGTTTACAATACTGGCAACTCGATTTCAGTTTGGAACACACTGGAAACACGAGATTCAGCTTAGAATACAATGGGAACATAAGTTTCAACATTGTAGTACCCTGGAAACATGAGTTTCAGCTTAGAATACACTGGGAACACTTGTTTCAGCCTAGGCACACACTGGAAACACGAATTTCAGCTTAGACTGGGAACATGTGTTTCAGGCGTGGAGTACATTGGAAACTGAGATACAGCTCAAAAGACACTGGGAACATGAGTTTCATCTTAGAATACACTGGAACACGTGTTTCAGCCTTGGAGTAAACTAGAAACACCTGTTTCAGCATAGAATACACTGAGAACATGTGTTTCAGCCTTTGAGTAAACTGGAAACAAGAGTTTCAACTTAGAATACATGGGAACACGTGTTTCAGCCTTAAGGTACACTAGAAACCAAGTTTCAGCTTAGAATACACTGGGAAAATGTGTTTCAGCTTTGGAGTACACTGGAAACACGCGTTTCAGGCTTGAGGTACACTGGAAACAGGAGTTTCAGCATAGAAAACACTGGGAACATGTGTTTCAGCCTTTGAGTACACTGGAAACACAACTTAAAGCTTAGAATACACTGAGAACATGTGTTTCAGCCTTGGTGTACACTTGAAACACGTGTTTCAGGTTTGAGGTACACTGGGAGTATGTGTTTCAGCCGGGATTACACTGTAAGCATGAGTTTCAGCTTGGAATACACTGGGAACATGTATTTCCGCCTTGAGTTTCAGCTGAGAATACGTTGGGAACATGTGTTTAACCCTTGGAGTACACTGGAAACATGCGTTTCAGGCTTGAGGTACACTGGAAACAGGAGTTTCAGCTTAGAATACACTAGAACCGTGATTTAGCCTTGGTATACACTGGATACACAAGTTTCAGCTTAGAATACAGTGGGAACATGTGTTTCAGATTGGCACACACTGAAAACACGAGTTTCAGCTTAGAATACACTTGGAACATGTGTTTCAGCCTTGGAGTACACTGGATACACGTGTTTAAGGCTTGAGGTGCACTGGAAACAGGAGTTTCAGTTTAGAATACACTGGGAACATGTGTTTCAGCCTTGGCTTACACTGAAAACAGGAGTTTTAGCTCAGAATACACAGGGAACATGTTTTTCAGCCTTGCAGTACACTGGAAACACGAGTTTCCGTTTAGATTACAATGCGAACATGTGTTTCCGCCTTGGAGTATACAAGAAACACCAGTTTCAGCTTAGAATAAATTGAGAACATGTGTTTCATCCTTGGAGTACCCAGGAAACACGGGTTTCAGGCTTGAGGTACACTGGAAACATGAGTTTCAGCTTAGAAGTCACTGGGAACATGAGTTTCAGCTGAGAATATACAGGGAACACCTGTTTCAGCCTTCGCATGCACTGGAAACATGATTTTCGGCTTATAATACAATAGGAACATGTGTTTCAGCCTCGGCATACACTAAAAACATGAGTTTCAGCTTAGAAAATACTGGGAACCTGTGTTCCAGCCTTAGTATACACTGGAAACACGCGTTTCAGCTTAGAATACACTGGGAACATGTTTTTCAGCCTTGGAGTACACTGGATACACATGTTTCAGGCTTGAGGTGCACGGAAAACAGGAGTTTCTGCTTAGAATACACTGGGAACATGTGTTTCAGCATTGGAGTATACTGAAGACACAAGTTAAAGCTTAGAATACACTGAGAACATGTGTTTCAGCCTTGGTGTACACTGGAAACACGTGTTTCAGGCTTGAGGTACACTGGGAATATGTGTTTCAGCCTGGGAGTACACTGTAAGCATGAGTTTCAGCATAAAATACATTGGAACATGTGTTTGAGCTTTGGCTTACACTGAAAACAGCAGTTTCAGCTTAGAATACACAGGGAACATGTGATTCATCCTTGGAGTACACTGGAAACATGAGTTTCAGCTTAGATTACACTGGGATCATGTGTTTCTGCCTTGGAGTACACAAGGAACACCAGTTTCAGCTTAGAAGAAACTGGGAACATGTGTTACACCCTTGGAGTACACAGAAGACACGGATTTCACGCTTGAGGTAAACTGGAAACACGAATTTCAGCTTAGAATACACTTGGAACACGTGTTTCAGCCTTGGCATAAACTGCAAACATGTCTCTCTACTTAGAATACACTGGGAACATGTATTTCATCCTTGGACTACACTGGAAACTCGATTTCAGATTACAATACAATGGAAACATGTGTTTCACCCTTGGAGTACACAGGAAACACGCGTTTCAGGCTTCAGGTGCACTGGAAACAGGAGTTTCAGCTTAGAATACACTGGAAACATGTGTTTCAGCCTTTAAGTACACTGGAAACACAAGTTAAAGCTTACAATACACTGGGAACATGTATTTCAGCCTTGGTGTACACTGGAATCTCGCGTTTCAGGCTTGAGGTACACTGGAAACACGAGATTCAGCTTAAAATACACTGGGAATATGTTATTCAGCCTTAGTATACAATGGATACTTGAGTTTCAGCTTAGAATACACTGCGAACATGTGTTTCAGCCGTGGCGTACACGGAAAACGTGAGTTTCAGCTTAGAATACACTGGGAACATGTGTTTCACCCTTGGAGTACACAGGAAACTGGAGTTTCATCCTAGAATACACTGTTTCAACCTTGGAGGACACTGGAAACATGCGTTTCAAGCTTGAGGTACACTGGAAACAGGAGTTTCAGCTTGGAATACACTGGGAATATGAGTTTCAGCTGAGAATATACTGAGAACACCTGTTTCACCCTTTGCGTACACTGCAAACATGATTTTCAGCTTAGAATACACTAGGAACATGTGTTTCAGCTCCGGCATATACTAAAAACACGAGTTTCAGCTTAGAATATACTGGGAACCTGTTCAGCCTTAGCGTACACTGGAAACACAAGTTTCACCTTTGAATACACTGGGAATATGTGTTTCTGCATTGGAGTACACAAGAAATCTGAGTTTGAGCTTAGAATACACTGGGAACATGTGTATCACCCATGGAGTACAGTGGAAACACGCGTTTCAGTCTTGAGGTACACTGGAGACATGAGATTCAAGTTAGAATACACTAGGAACATGTGATTCAGCCTCAGTATACAATGGATACACGAGTTTCAGTTTAGAATACACTGAGTAAATGTGTTCCAGCCTTGGAGTACACTGGAAACACGTGTTTCAGCTTTGAATATAATGGGAAAATGTGTTTCAGCCTTGGAGTATACTGGAAACACGCGTTTCAGTGAAGAATACACTGGGAAAATTTGTTTCTGCCTTGGCGTACACTGGAAAGAGGAGTTTCACTTTAGAATACACTCGGAACCTGTGTTTCAGCCTTGGAGTACGCTGGAAACTCGTGTTTCAGCTTAGAATACACTGGGAACATGTGTTTCCACGTGGAGTACACAAGAAACACGAATTTCAGCTTAGAATAAACTGGGAACATGTGTTTCACCCTTGGAATACCCAGGAAACACGTGTTTCAGATTTGAGGTACACTGGAAACACAAGCTTCAGCTTAGAATACACTAAAAACATGTGATTTAGCCTTGGTATACACAGGATATACAAGTTAAAGCTTAGTATACACTGGGAACATGTGTTTCAGCCTTGGAGTACACTGGAAACAAACTTTCAGCTTAGAAAGCACTAGGAACATGTGTTTCAGCCTGGGAGTTCACTGGAAAGACAAGTTTCATCTTAGAATACACTGCGAACAAGTGTTTCAGCCTTGGAGTACACTAGAAACACCATTTCAGATTAGAATACAATGGAAATATGTGTTTCAACCTTGGAGTACACTGGAAACACTCCTTTCAGCTTAGAATATACTGAGAACATGTGTTTCAGCCTTGGCGTAACCTGGAAACGTGTTTCAGATTGGAATACACTGGGAACATGTATTTCTGCATTGGAGTACACAAGAAACAAGACTTTCAGCTTAGAATACACTGGGAACATGTGTTTCACCCTTCAAGTACACTTGAAACAAGCGTTTCAGGTTTGAGGTACACTGGAAACCCGAGATTCAGCTTAGAATACACTAGAAATAGGTGATTCAGCCTTAGTATACACTGGATACATGAGTTTCAGCTTTGAATACCCTGTGAACATGTGTTTAATTCTTGGCATACACTGAAAACAGGAGTTTCGGCTTAGAAGTCACTTTAAAAACAACTTTCAGCTTAGAATATACTGGGAACATGTGTTTTAACCTTGGAGTACACTGGAAATGAGGGTTTCAGCATAGAATATAATGGGAACATGTGTTTAAGCCTTGGAGTACACTGGAAACACGTGTTTCAGGCTTGAGGTATACTGGAAACAGGAGTTTCAGCTTTGAAGTAACTGGAAAAATGACTTTCATCTTAGAATATACTGAGAACACCTGCTTCAGCCTTCACGTACACTAGAAACATGATTTTCAGCTTAGAATACACTGGGAACATGTGTTTCAGACTTGGAGTACTGTGGAAACACGCCTTTCAGCTTAGAATACACTGCGAACATGTCTTTCAGCATTCCAGTACACTGGAAACGCCTATTTCAGCATAGATGACACTGGGAACATGTGTATCATTCTTGAAGTTTACTGAAAACCAAGGTTAAGCATGGAATACACTGGTAACATGTGTTTCAGCATTGGAGTACACTGGAAACACGTGTTTCAGCTTAGAATACACTCGGAAAATGTGTTTTAGCCTTGGAGTACACTGGATACACGCATTTCAGGCTTGAGGTACACTGGGAATATGTGTTTCAGCCTGGGTGTACACTGTAAGCATGAGTTTCAGCTTAGAATACACTGGGAACATGTGTTTCAGCCTGGGTGTACACTGTAAGCATGAGTTTCAGCTTAGAATAAATTGGGAACATGTGTTTGAGCCTTGGCTTACAATGAAAACAAGAGTTTCAGCTTAGAATACAATAAGAACATGTGTTTCAGCCTTGCAATACACTGGAAACACCTGTTTCAGCATAGAGTACACTGGGAACATGTGTTTCATCCTTGAAGTTTACTGGAAACACAAGGTTCAGCTTAGAATGCACTGGGAACATGTGTTTCAGCATTGGAGGACACTGGAAACAGGCGTTTCATCTTAGAATACACTGGGAAAATGTCATTCAGTCTTGGAGTACACTGGAAACAGGCGTTTCATCTTAGAATACACTGGGAAAATGTCATTCAGTCTTGGAGTACACTGGAAACACGCGTTTCAGCTTAGAATACACTGGGAACATTTGTTTCAGCCTTGGAGTACACTGGAAACACATGTTTCAGGCTTGAGGTACACTGGAGACACGAGATTCAAGTTAGAATACACTAGGAACATGTGATTCAGCCTTAGTATACACTGGATACACGAGTTTCAGTTTAGAATACACTGGAAACATATTTTTTAGTCTTAGCATAAACTGGAAACACGAGTTTCAGCATAGACTACATTGGGAACATGTGTTTCAGCCTTGGAGTACACTGGAAAAAGGAGTTTCAGTTTAGAATACACTCAGAATATGAATTTCAGCCTTGGAGTACTCTGGAAACACGCGTTTCAGCTTAGAATACACAGGGAACATGTGTTTCCACTGGGAGTACACAAGAAACACGAATTTCAGCTTAGAATATACTGGGAACATGTGTTTCACCCTTGGAGTACGCAGGAAACAAGCGTTTCAGGTTTGAGGTACACTGGGAATATGTGTTTAAGCCTGAGTGTACACTGTAAGCATGAGTTTCAGTTTAGAATACACTGGGAACATGTTTTTCAGCACTGGAGTACACTGGAAACATCCTTTTCAGCTTAGAATATACTAAGAACATGTGTTTCAGCCTTGGCGCACCCTGGAAACACAAGTTTCAGCTTAGAATACACTGGGAACATATGTTTCAGTATTGGAGTACACTGTAAGCACGCGTTTCAGCTTAGAATACGCTGGGAACATGTGTTTCACCCCTGGAGTACACTTGAAACACGTGTTTCAGGCTTGAGGTACATGGAAACACAAGATTCAGCTTAGAATACACTAGGAATATGTGATTGAGTCTTAGTATACACTGGATACACAAGTTTCAGCTTAGAATAACCTGGGTACAAGTGTTTACTTCTTGGCGTACACTGAAAACATGAGTTTCAGCTTAGAATAGTCTGGGAACATGTGTTTCAGCCATGGCGTCCACTGGAAATACAAGTTTCAGCCTAGAATATACTGGGAACATATGTTTCAGCATTGGAGTACACTGGAAGCACCTGTTTCAGCTTAGAATATGCTGGGAACGTGTGTTTCACCCTTGGAGTACACTAGAAACAGGAGTTTCAGCTTAGAATACACTGGAAACACCTGTTTCAGCCTTGCAGTATACTGGAAACATGAGTTTCAGGCTTGAGGTACACTGGAAAAAGGAGTTTCAGCTTAGAAGTCACTATGAACATGAGTTTCAGCTGAGAATATACTGGGAACACCTGTTTCAGCCTTCGCGTACACTACAAATATGATTTTCAGCTTAGAATACACTAGGAACATGTGTTTCAGCCTTGGCATACACTAAAAACACGAGTTTCAGCTTAGAATATACTGGAAATGTGTGTTTCAGCCTTAGCGTACACTGGAAGCACAAATTTCACCATTGAGTACACTGAGAACATGTGTTTCACCCTTGAAGTTTACTGGAAACACAAGGTTAAGCATAGAGTACACTGGGAACATGTGTTTCAGCCTTGGAGTACACTGGAAACACCCGTTTCAGCTTAGAATACACTAAGAACATGTGTTTCAGCCATGGCGCACCCTGGAAACAGGAGTTTCAACTTCGAATACACTGGGAACATATGTTTCTGCGTTGGAGTACACTGGAAGCACGCGTTTCAGCTTAGAATGCGCTGGGAACGTGTGTTTCACCCTTGGAGTACACTAGATACAGGAGTTTCAGCTTAGAGTACACTGGGAACACCTGTTTCAGCCTTAGAGTATACTGGAAATATGAGTTTCAGGCTTGAGGTACACTGGAAAAAGTTGTTTCAGCTTAGACGTCACTATGAACATCAGTTTCAGCTGAGAATATACTGGGAACACCTGTTTCAGCCTTCGCGTACACTGCAAACATGATTTTCAGCTTAGAATACACTAGGAACCTGTGTTTTAGCCTCGGCATACACTAAAAACACGAGTTTCAGCTTAGAATAAACTGGGAACATGTGTTTCACCCTTGGACTACCCAGTGAACATGCGTTTCAGGTTTGAGGTACACTGGAAACAGGAGTTTCAACTTAGAATACACTAAAAACATGTGATTTAGCCTTGGTATACACAGGATATACAAGTTAAATCTTAGAATACACTGGGAACATGTGTTTCAGACTTGGAGTACACTGGAAACACCATTTCAGATTAGAATATAATGGAAACATGTGTTTCAAACTTGGAGTACACTGGAAACACTACTTTCAGCATAGAATATACTGGGAACATGTGTTTGAGCCTTGGCGTATACTGGAAACACGTGTTTCAGATTTGAATACACTGGGAACATGTGTTTCTGCATTGGAGCACACAGGAAACATGACTTTCAGCTTAGAATACACTGGGAACATGTGTTTCACCCTTGGAGTACACTTGAAACACACGTTTCAGGCTAGAGGTACACTGGAAACCTGAGCTTCAGCTTAGAATACACTAGGAATATGTGATTCAGCCTTGGAATACACTGGATACATGAGTTTCAGCTTAGAATACCCTGGGAACATGTTTTTAATTCTTGGCATACACTGAAAACAGGATTTTCAGCTTAGAAGTCACTGGAAAAACAACTTTCAGCTTAGTATATACTGGGAACACCTGTTTCAGCCTTTGCTTACATTAGAAACATGATTTTCATCTTAGAATACACTGGGAACACGTGTTTCAGCCTTGGCATAAACTGGAAAGCCGAGTTTCGGCTTAGAATTCACTGGGAACATGTGTTTTATCCTTGGAGTACACTGGAAACGGGAGTTTCAGCATAGAATATAATGGGAACATGTTTTACAGCCTTGGAGTTCACTGGAAACACCCGTTTCAGCTTAGAATACCCTAAGAACACGTGTTTCAGCCATGTCGCACCCTGGAAACAGGAGTTTCAAGTTAGAATACACTGGGAACATATGTTTCAGCATTGAGGTACACTGGAAGCACGCGTTTCAGCTTAGAATATGCTGGGAACGTGTGTTTCACCCTTGGAGTTTACTGGAAACACAAGGTTAAGCATAGAATACACTGGGAACATGTGTTTCAGCCTTGGAGTACACTGGAAACACGCATTTCAACTTATAATACACTGGGATAATGTGTTTCAGCGTTGGAGTACACTGGAAACACGAGTTTGAGGTTAGAATACACTGGGAAAATGTGTTTCAGTGTTGGAGTACACTTGATACATGCGTTGCAGGCTTGAGGTACACTGGGAATATGTGTTTCAGCCTGGGTGTACACTGTAAGCATGAGTTTCAGCTTAGAATACACTGGGAACATGTGTTTCAGCCATGGGGTACACTGGAAACACAAGTTTCAGCTTAGAATAAACTTGGAACATGTGTTTCACCCTTGGAGTATACTTGAAACACGCGTTTCAGATTTGAGGTATTTGGAAACATGAGATTCAGCTTAGAAATAACTAGGAATATGTGATTCAGTCTTACCATACACTGGATACATGTGTTTCAGCTTAGAATACCCTGGGAACATGTTTTTAATTCTTGGCATACACTGCAAACAGGAGTTTCAGCTTCGAAGTCACTCAAAAAACAACTTTCAGATTGGAATATACTGGGAACACCTGTTTCAGCCTTTGCTTACATTAGAAACATGATTTTTAGCTTAGAATACACTGGGAACACGTGTTTCAGCCTTGGCATAAAATGGAAAGCCGAGTTTCAGCTTAGAATACGCTGGGAACATGTGTTTCAGCCTTGGAGTTCCCTGGAAACACAAGTTTCAGCTTAGAATACACTGAGAACATGTGTTTCACCCTTGGAGTACACTAGAAACAGGAGTTTCAGGTTAGAATACCCTGGGAACATGTGTTTCAGCCTTAAAGTACACTAGAAACAGGAGTTTCAGCTTAGAATACCCTGGAAACACATGTTTCAGGCTTGAGGTACACTGGAAACAGGAGTTTCAGCTTTGAAGTCACTAGAAAACAACTTTCATCTTAGAATATACTGAGAACACAAGTTTCAGCCTTTGCGTACACTAGAAACATGAATTTCAGCTTAGAATACACTGGGAATATGTGTTTCAGACTTGGAGTACACTGGAAACAGACTTTCAACCTAGAATACACTGGGAATATGTGTTTCATCCTTGGAGTTCACTGGAAAGACAAGTTTCAGCTTAGAATACACTGGGAACAAGTGTTTCAGACTTGGAGTACACTGGAAACACCATTTCAGATTAGAATATAATGGGAACATGTGTTTCAACCTTGCAGTACATTGGAAACACCTGTTTCAGCATAGAGTACACTGGGAACATGTGTTTCTTTTTTTTTTTAATTTATTTTTTTAAATTTATCTTTATTGTTCAGATTATTACAGTTGTTCCTCTTTTTCCCCCCATAACTCCCCTCCTCCCATTTCCCACCCCAACCTCTGTCCTTGCCCCACCACTGTCCTCATCCATAGGTGTACAATTATTGTCCATTCTCTTCACACACCCCCAACACCCTTAATCCCAAAAAATTGTCAGCCCACTCCCTTTCTATGCCTCTGATTCTATTCTATTCACCAGTTTATTCTGTTCATCAGATTTTTTATTCACTTGATTCTTAGATTCACTCGATATATATTTGTTGTTCATAATTTTTACTTTCCTTTTTCTTCTTCCTCATTCTCAAAGGATACCTTTCAGCATTTCATATAATACTGGTTGGGTGGTGATGAACTCTT
>PVJC01049319.1:0-12217 GCA_004026665.1 Murina feae | reverse complement strand
AGGGAGAGAGAGAGGAAGGGACGGACAAAGGGATAAGAAAAAGGGTACAATTTGAGAGATTAGGGACATCATTCAGTGTGGAAAAGACAGAGTCAAAGCAGCAAGTATTTTGTGATTTGACAGTATAATATAAAACTATAATAAAATTTATACCATAGTAGTAAAATGCTATAGAACAAAGTTTGTCTTTTATTTTAAATGAGTACCCCTTCCTCCGTTTTCCCCTTAAAATAATTTGCTATTAGGTGTTGAGTATGAGAGAGTAGATCACTGAACCATTACATAACTCCTATATTATCAGTTGTCTGCTGGGTTAGGGCAATTAGTGCAACAAGTACAGAGGGAGCGAAAGCCCAGAGAAGAAAATGGAAGATCAAAGAATCTTAATAAAAGGATTTTCCTAAAATCAAGAATGTTATATTTATCTGTTTTCCATATCTCAGTTGGTTAAGTACCTCAAACAGCCATTAATATTGTAAAAGTTGTGGAATTGCAAAGGTCTATAGGAGGTATAACAGCTTTCAGTGAACTTAGTGGGGAGACCAGAGTGAAATAATTGGAAGCCACTTAGCAGTGTTAAGCATGAGATAATATAGTATACATTATTAATACTGTGGTATCCTTTTTCTTAAATGATGTCCTTGAATTCTGTTCTCCTCTATTCTTACAATTTCAATTTCTAAATACTTTCATATCTCTATCTCCAGTCCATATCTCCCTACTAAGTATAGATGCATCAAAATGCCTTCGGACATCTTCATTTAGACAACACCACAGTACTCTCAGCTTCAGTTTTTCTAAAACTACTGCAGTCTTTTTTCTTTCTTAACTCAGCGGATGGCACCACAGTCACCCAGTTATCCAGGCCAAAAATAGGGTCATTCTTGCTTTTCTCTCTCTTGTTCCTTAACCACACGTAGTTTCCTAATGATGTTTCAGAACATCCACTGCTTTTTATTGCTCTGCCGCCACCCTAGACTGTAGTCTTCCCTTAAATTGCTGAGAAGACCTCTGTGCCCTCTTCACCTCCAAACTGGTCACAAAAGCAGAGTGCTTAAAATCCCTTTTCCGCCCTGACCGGTGTGGCTCAGTGGATAGAGCGTCAGCCTGCGCACTGAAGGGTCCCGGGTTCGATTCCGGTCAAGGGCATGTACTTTGGTTGTGGGCACATCCCCGGTCGGGGGCGTGCAGGAGGCGGCTGATGGATGTTTCTCTCTCATCGATGTTTCTAACTCTCTCCCTTTCTCTCTGTAAAAAAATCAATAAAATATATTTTAAAAAAACCTTTAAAATCCCTTTTTCCTTAAGATAAAGTCTTTTTTTTTTTTTTACAGTGGGCTTACCTGTTCTGCTTGATTTGGTCGTGCCTTCTCCTTCTTCAGTTTTAACTTACTTTCCTCTATTCTAAACTGAACTTCACATGCATTGTGCTCTTTTGTCTCTGAGCCTTGACACATGCTATTTCCTTTTTCCAGAAGAGGAATATAAAGAAATGAAACTGTGGCAATTAAAAGCACATGAACTCAGGAGCCAGACTTCTAAATCCAGGTGAATCTTGGATCACCCACTTAACTAACTGGATGATCTATAGTGAGTTTCTTAACCTCTGTGCTTTCAGTGGCCTCATCCGTGCAATGGGGATAATAAAAGTATGTGCTTCACAGTATGTTATGAGAATTAAAAGGGGTTGTTCAAAGAGGTTAAAATATAATTGAGATTCTTAGAATGATTCCTGCTTCGTACTAAGTAATATATAAATATAACTGTTATTAATAACTCTTATAAATGTGTTGTAATACTGGATAGTATTTTTGTTTTAAAGTTGATTCAATATTAAAAGAAAAAATACTATTTTCCTCATAAATTATGAATTGATTGGCTCATTATTATTGATATTCTGTTCTTGAATGGGCAGTGGCTTTATTTTCCTAAATTATTATTTTTTAAAAATATATTTTATTGATTTTTTATAGAGAGTAAGGGAGAGGGATAGAGAGTTAGAAACATCGATGAGAGAGAAACATCGATCAGCTGCCTCCTGCACATTCCATATTGGGGATGTGCCTGCAACCAAGGTACATGCCCTTGACCGGAGTCGAACCTGGGATCTTTCAGTCCGGAGGCTGACGCTCTATCCACTGAGCCAAACCGGTTAGGGCAATTTTCCTAAATTCTTGTTTATTAGCTTTCTAGTGATTAGAATTTGATCTTATGTTGACATTCCTATGAAATGAATCACTTAACAGCATTAGGTTTACCTGAATTTTTATACAGACTAATTCACTAATTCAGGTCAACCTATATGGAAACTTATAGAAGAAAATTATTTCTTAATAGCTAATAGCTGACTTTTACTTTATGATTTATGTGCTATGTTGATTAAAGTTTCAAAAAGTTCTTTGAAGGAATTCACTTTTTTCCTTTCAAGTTTATTTTCGAAATTGTGGATTATAATGGTTCAAATGGTTTGGGTTCTGGTAAGGATACTTACTATAGTATTAGGAACTAGATTTTCTGAAAGAGAAAATTCTTCTTCTCTATTCACAACTCCCATCCAACATTCCCCAGAATACTTCTGATACCAGATAATGTGTTTTTCCCCCCGATACGGACCAATTCTCTGACACCAGCTGGGGTATCCTACAGTCATAGCTCAGTTTTGACACTAATTACTTGGAGTTGGCACAGATTCCACAGGTTAAGAGCCCAGTCCCACACTATTGTCCCCTAACCCCACTTCAGATGCCAGGCACAAGTGTTGGCTCCCTAAGTTAGTTGTTCCCACCTTCTGTCCGACTTGGCTTCAAATCAGAAGTTCCTTTGACTTCCTCCTCAGATTCAGTCGTTTATTCGAATGTCTCACAGAACTCAGGAAAACAATTTATTTACTAGATTACTGGTTTATTACAAAGAATATACTGTATAAAGGATAAAAATGAACAGCCACCTGAAGGATACAAAGGGCTGGGCCTACATCTGGTAGGGTCCCACTCACAGGAACTTTTATCCCTATGAAGTTTTAGGGTGTGCCGCCCTTCCAGCAAGTGGATGTGTTCTGATTCACCAACCTTAGATGCTCTCTGAACTCTGTACTTTGGGGATTTTTATGGTGTTTTTATTATGTAGGCATGATTGATTAAATTGTGACCATTGGTAATTAATTCAACCTCTAGTTCCCGCTCTTGGGAATGGGAGGGGCTGAAAGTTGTAATCACCTGACAATGTTTCCCCCACAACCAGCCACCCATCCACTGGTTATCTAGGAACTTTACAAAACTCAGGTGTGGATGAAAGGGGTTTGTTATGAATAAAAGAATTTTTTTCATTTATCCTTCTGGAGCTATTCTAGGAACAAAAATGAAATATTATGGTAAAAGATACTCCTATGCTCTAATCACTTAGGAAATTACTAGGGTTTTATGAACTGTGAGCCAGGAACCGTGGAGGAAGATTGAAATATATATGTCTTATAATATCACAGTGTCACATTCTGTGTCGTCACAATAGTTAAGATCAACTATGAAAAACATGCAAAACCTAAATTTTATCAAAAGAAGATACCTCAGTGGTCTAGGTTTGGCAGAACCTTCAATAGTATGGTGAAAAACTATACATTTAAATTTTAAGTGTTGCTGTTGACATCTTGACTATTAATTTCTCTTTTGATACGCAAGGTTTTGGGTTTGCTCCCTGCAGGGCACATATAAGAATCAACCAGTGAATGCATAAATAAGTGGAACAACAAATCAGTGCTTCTCTCTCCCTTCCTCTCTTTCTAAAATCATTGAAAAAGACTAGTAAGTTTATTTCAGTGCAACAATAGTTGAGTTTCTACTATTTGCAAAGCACTTTGTTAGCTCCTGAATAATATACGGGAACTTTTATAGCAGTTTTCATTTTTTGGTTAATCCTCATCAGAGGATATTTTTCCATTGATTTTTAGAGAGAGTAGAAGGAAGAGGGAGAGACAGAGAGAAACATCCGTGTGAGAGAGATACACCAATTGGTTGCCTTCTGCACACACCGCAACTAGGGTCAGGGAACTTGCAACCGAGGTATGTGCCCTTGACCAGAATTGAACGTGGGACCCTTCAGTCCACCAAGGTGGTTGGCCAATGTGCCAACTACCGATCAACACCGGCCAGGCTGTCATTTGTTTGTTCATTTTTGGAAAGTTTATGATAAAAAATTTTAAAATATTATGGTGTTACATAATAAAGAAAGAGTTCCCAAGTAAGGAATCATTACTACCAGGTTGTGTGAATATTGAGTTTATAATATTGAATAACGACACCAGTGTAAAACTAATCTGTTTTGAGTTTTGTTTTTCCAGATTTTTATTCCTTATTTTGTGTGTCTGATGTGTAAGTCTCTTAATCAGCTAAACCAAATCTAATCTAATAAAAGAGTAATACGCAAATTGACCCTCACTCTGTTACACCTAAGCCACGCCCACCAGCCAAGCAGAATGGCTGTATGCAAATTAACCTAGCCAAGATGGCGGCCAGTAGACATGCAGCTAGAGCAAACAGGGGGCTTCCATTGCACCAGCGATGCAGGAAACTGCCTGCGTAGGCTGGCTGGGTCTCTGCTCAAGGCAACAATATTTCAATTATAGAAGCCACTGAGCTGAAGCAAACCAGGAGGCTTTGTTGCCTGTCTAGGCCTCTGATCAAGGCAAAAAAGTTTTAATTGTAGAAGATATATAAACCCCAGAAACCTGATTCCAGCCAGCCTTGCTGGGATGTTGGGTCAATGGGAGCTGTGGGCAGCCTGAAAACAGCTCTCAGCCCCTCACCCAGGCTGGCCAGGCACCCCAGTAGGGACCCGAACCCTAAAGGGACTCTGGGCAGCCTGAAAATAGCCTGCAGCCCCTCACCCAGGCTGGCCACACACCCATGGGGTGAGGATTCCCACTGGGGTCCTTGGCCAGCCTGCAAACAGCCATCAGCCCCTCATCCAGGCTGGCCAGGCACACCAGCAGGTGGACATCCCCCGAGGGGTCCCAGACTGTGAGAGGGCACAGGCTGGGCTGAGGGACTGGGCTGAGGAGAAAATTTTTGTGCACTGGGCCCCTAGTCATCACATATTAAAGAAAAGGGATATTACATTGATTTGTGCCAACACTCTTGAAGAAAAAAAATTGTTGGCAATACTTAGGTGTCATATTGTTTGAAGAATGTTTTACTTGTAAGATATAGTTATAAAAACTGGTCATGCTGTACCATCTTGGATACTCTTATTCTGATTTAATTATTTGAATTTTACTCTTATAGGTTTGAAAAGAAAACCTAAAAGATGAATTCATAGAATTGTTTGTGAGAGAGAAGTGCTCAGAAATTGTTCTTTCATCTCTTCTTTCCTCTCTGTCTCCTTTCCTCCTTGTCTCAAGTTTTTTCCTGGGCACCAAAAAAGTCATCTATGTGCTACTTCCTCTAATCCAGTATCTCATGAAGGCTCAAGGCCTTTCAATCTGAAACTACTGTGATAGGCCCTCAAGAAACATCTTTAGGATATCTCCTCATGGAATGTCTCAGATATTTTCATTTTGGGTTAAAATTTTTTTCTATGTAAAAGAATCATTTATGAGTTGAAGAATATTCTGAGATCTGACCCAACTTTTGTTCTCAATGATATCATCTTCCCCATCAGCCAAACTCAGAACCTCAGACTTAACCTGATTCAGTCTTCTTAATCATTATTTATTCATTT
Source organism: Murina feae (assembly GCA_004026665.1). Taxonomy (NCBI): domain Eukaryota; kingdom Metazoa; phylum Chordata; class Mammalia; order Chiroptera; family Vespertilionidae; genus Murina; species Murina feae. The sequence goes on along the minus strand of PVJC01049319.1, from coordinate 6,505 downwards.
GGTTCTGCCAATTTCTTCTTAAAAATTATTGTCACAAGTGTTCCTTCTTTTCTCTAGTCTTACTTTTACCACTTTGTTATGGAGACTGTTTAACTTGGAATTAGGAGATTTTGTCTCAACTGTGCTTCTAGCTGCTGGCCTAGCTTTAGCTTCTTCATCTTTAAAATGAGGAGGATGTCTTAAGCCCCTTTTGGAACTAACTTTCTATTACACTAATCCAGGTTCTCACCTTCTTATATTTACAGTAACCTCCTAATTGTTTTTCACACATCTAATTTTAGTTCTTCCTACATAGATTAATCTTCATACATAACTTTCGTTGCCTTTAGAATGGACTCTTAAAATATCTGGCTTCCATTTTTCCCCCCCTCACATCATCATTTCTTTGGTTAATGGTGTTATCATTTGCACAGTTAGACAAAGTGGAAACTTCATCTGTCTTCGGAATCTTTCTTTGATCTACAAAATCAAATTGGTTATTAAATCTGTCAGTTCTGACTCAGAAATGCCTTTTGAAACCCATATTTGTTCTCTGTCACTCTTCTAATCTCCATCTTTTCTAATCTGGACATTTGATGCAACTTACCAAATATTTTGTCTACCATCACAGTTATCCTTCTGAGCAAAGATCTGTTAATGTACCTTCTCTGTTCTAAAAACCTCTGACTCCACATTGTTTACATATGAAGTATAAGCTTCTTTGCTAGCTCACAAGGTTCATTCCCTTTACTTTCCTGATCTCATCTCTTGCCCCTTGTCATGCTCCCAGCTGCCAGCCATCTAAATACCAGTGGTTTTCTGAAGATGCCTTTTATTTTTCTCATGCTACACTTCTACCTGGAATTCTGTATCTTCTCATCTCCTCTCTCTGGAGACTGTTCTCTGTTCTCAACCTTCCTAATGCCGCGACCCTTTAATACAGTTCCTCATGTTGTGGTGACCCCCAACCATAAAATTATTTCTGTTGCTACTTCATAACTGTAATTTTGCTACTGTTATGAATCGTAATGTAAATATCTGATATTCAGGATGGTCTTAGGCGACCCCTGTGAAAGGGTCGTTTGACCCCCAAAGGGGTCATGACTCACAGGTTGGGAACCACTGTCTTAAAGACATTACTCATGTAGTTAATTTCCTTTCTTAAAATTCTGAAAGAAATATTAGTTTTATTTCTGTTCCTGTTCTGCATACCTCTTGAGTGCAGAGGGAGTCATATCAGTTATTTGTCTATATTTCCCTCTCATCCAGAATCTCTTTCAGCTGGATTTTGAACTTTGATATCTAAGGTAGTCTAATTTTGTTCATCCTCAGAGCTTGGCATAGTGTTGGGGCATGCACTATTGACTCAGTATTTGTTTGTTGGTTGATGTAAAATAAATTAGTAAGGTACTTCTGTTTTTATTAGAAACAAAAATGGATTTTAATCCTATTAGTTGGAAGACTAAAAATTTTCTCTCAGACTTGCTTGAGCTTGAATTCCCTTATCTTTTTAAAAAAAAATTTGATGGAATTCCTAGGTTCTTTCAAAGGTTCTTGGGACCAAAGATGGCCCAGAGCTGACCTGAATACTTTGTGGTGTAATTGATAGGAGCCAACAAAAGCCCTGCATCTGTTTAGTTATGATAACAAAAGGAGTTTTGAGCAAACCTTAATCATACTTGTGCATATAGGCTGCTGCATGGTGCTTCACCTTGCTAAAAGTGACTGGGGGCTGGTTTCCAAGTTTGTACATTATTGAAAGGTATAAGACTATCTTTTTCATTAAACCAGTTCCTAAGATTTCATTTACGACATGCTCCTACTGAACTTGTTTCTTTAGCTTGAACAATTCTTCCCTGAATTAAATTTAAATAGTATCACTGAGTCTGGTAGAAATTTTAAGGCCATGATTTCTATAATTTGCACAACTGTGTGCTTTTATTTTTTTCTTCTGTCTATAGAATTGCTTGCATCAAGCATTTTTCAGAACACAGTGTCTCAGATGGAAATTGGGTCACAGTATCTGCCAGATTTACTTTTTTATTTTATTGTTACATAATGTTCCTGTTGAATAATACTTTCTTTGTGACTGTCGAGAGTGAAACCTGCATGGTTTTGCTAGACATTACTAAAATATAGGAGAAATGTCATTAAATTAAAAAATTTCTGCATTAAATATATCTATGATTATAGTACAAATTTATTTTTAATTCTGGATTTATTTAGTAAACTCCTTTGATTATTTTCAATATGTAGGTGCTTTAACTTAGCATAGTATCTAATATGTCCTAAAATTTAGAAAGCACTTTACCTGAAGGCTTTGAAATTGCTTTGTCTGTCTTTATTATAGTAAACAATAAACTAATTTTATTTAGAAATAAAATAGTTTTAAGAAAGAACTATGCTGCTTGTAAAAGCCAGACCATCATAACAGTATAGGTAAGGTTCACCTGCTTTTCAGCATTGTTATGTAAAAGGACAAATTATACCTATGGCATTTAATATTATATGTGCCTGAGGCATATAAGCTGTGGGGTATGACTTGTCACTTCCATGTGATGGAATTCCTGGAGAGGATCACTCACATGGATTGAGAGCAATAAAGTGTCCCTGTACGTGTGCTAGTCATTGAAATATTTGTGGGCCTTGTGGCATGTGACCATAGATTGGCGTTGACATAGTACTATGGTGAAAGTGGGATGCCTTTGTCCCCTGGGATTCTGCCACTTGTTCATATGGTGAACCTCAGAGGGGCCATATCATCACTTACTACTTAATAGTTAACATACAAGAGAAATAGTAATGATATATGTACTTTGATTCTCAATCTGAAAGACAAATAATTCTTAAGTTTGCAGACCTTGGAGTATTTTATTAATTTAACAGATGGAAGTTATATTTAAATTTATTAAGTGAAATAATTGCTGGGTTTGTTCCTAGTTCCTATCCACATAATTCAGAATAAGAAGCTTATACTTCACTCTGTTCTGCTCAAGCTTTCAATGCCTTTGACAGCCTCAATGTAAAATTCTAAAGTCATTAATGTGATGTGTTAATTTTGTACTTTTTGATTCACTGCAAAAATTTTATAGTTTCCATAGCAATGATAACCTATCCAGATTGTGTAATATTCTTTACAGTATTAAAAATAAAACTGTGCAATTACATGAGCTTCTGGAAGACTTCATTTAGGGAAATAGTATTGAAATATTTGTTTTTAAAAATTATGATTTCATATTAAAATTTTGTCAGAAAGCTTATATAATTTTTTAAATAATTTATTATACGTAAATATTCTGTAATAGATGCCTACTATTTAATTTAATTATTAAATTATGAACTTTACATTGTAAGCGCTGTGTTAAGTTCTCAGGCACAAGGGCTCTCACATACATACCCACATGTACACAGGGTGTCCCCCCAAAATGTATATACACTTGAATAGCTGATAGCTTAATTTTGAAAATGGAGTGTATTTTAGTAATCACTGCCTTTATAATTATTCAAAGTGCATGTATACATTTGTTGAGATACCCTATATTGAAGGTGTGGGGTGGATATTTGGCTTTTCCAGTCATTTGCTGCTTGTACTTCTTAGTAGCTTCTGAGTAGTTTGAAAAAGTCTAGTTTTATGTTAGTTTTATGTTTGGATGAAACAAGACAGAGAAAAAGGAAAAATGATCACTTAAGCTTTCCATGTTTTTTACTTTGTTCTTGAAAACATACCTAACATAGCACTTTGAAAATACTAAAGATTGTTTTAGTAGGTGACTATTTTCTGAGTTTCAGATTATTTTGGCTCCTTTCTTTTTTCCTTCAATTCTTACTTAAAAGACAACGTAATGTTAGTACTAAAGCTAATTAACATAACTTTCTCCATCTTAACACAACTGCTTTTCATTAGTTATATTACCTCAACATTTGTCTAGATATATGAATGTTTTTATATGGTATGATTTGTGTAATTCTCAGTAGTTAATGGTAAACATTTTTCATGTTTCTAATGACCTTCATAATTATTATTTTATTAATTGATAGCAGTCCATCCTATTGAAATATCCGGTATGTTTTCTTTTTATTAAAATGCTGCTTATAAAAAAAGAAAACAAACAAATAAAAAAGTAAAAAATGCTGCTTATCTTTTTTTAAAAAATTAATCTGAAATAAGGTTTGTTTTTATTTTTTTAACTTGTCCTAGGTTATGGACAGTAAATGACATTAATTCAATTTCTGCAGTTAGTCTTTGAGTAACTTTATATAATCTTTGTTAGAGAGGCAAAACCACAAATTACTTATTTCAGTTTATAAGGCCTAATACATTGACTTTTAATTACAGTTTTTTAGATGTTTGAAAGAAACCTCTGTTTATTTCCTTTCAGAATAATTTTCAGGCCAGGTTTTAGAGTTTCATTTTTTAAAAAATCACTGTCTTCCTTTTTAATACCAGCAACCTACAGGGCTGCTGCTTGGATCTGCTTAATTATCTTGAATGCCATGTACTGGAAGAGTAATGGATATAATTTTCACACTGATTGTGGGGGAAAGTAACCATAACTCATTTATGTGAAAAATCTTCAAAAGGCATTAAGTTGTTTTAAATGCATATTATAAATAACCTCTTAAACTGATTTATCTGCTTGTAAATGCAGAATGGAGAAAATGATAAATAGGTAAGTAGGACAGGGTGTGGCACCACTTATGCACTATCATTTGGCAAAACAAAGCATCATGACATGGTGATACCTTGCTGAGGCTCTAATATAATCTAAAGATAAAATTTAGAGGGTATGGATTATACTCCTTATCAGAACAATCCTTAATATGAAACCACGTTTGTGACATTCACCTGGGGCCTTGGTGTGGCTGATTCTGGTGTCAATACCTTGAGGATACTGTGTGGTCCTAGCCACTCATCTGATATACTATTACTATTTTTTTGAACTGTATTATCAATTTTGAACTGCTGTCTTCACTTGGTTAAGCATCCTGGTAACTAATCCCCAATCCTACTTCCATTATTTGGAAAATTCACTGTAACTGCTGGGTTTTTCCTAGAGTTCTTGAGATGTTGGTGGTTAGAGTTTCTCACCAAGTCTTTCCAAGGCTTTCTGTTGAGTTAATGGGGCTTTTGAATGTTTCTTATACTATGTGAGAACTAGGGTGTCTCATCGGGTCAGTATTCTTCTATAGCTTCTCCCTCCTAATAAAGGACTCTGATACGATGAAATTACTTTCAACAAATATAGTTTACATATGGCACTTATTTTTGTAGTTAATGTTTATATCCATGCTTTCATAGACCAGATAATTAAGATAGGAGTAGAATTATCTTGCAGTATACTTGAGTTGATATTTATGCTTATTTACTTTTTAAAATATTTTTTCGTTGATTTTAGAGAGGAAGGGGAGGGGAGAGAGATAGAAGCATCAGTGATGAGAGAAAATCATTAATTGGCTGCATCCTGCATGCACATGCACCCTGCTGGGGATTGAACCCACAAACCAAGAATGTACCCTGATGGGGAATCGAACCATGATCTCCTGACTCACAGGTTGACATTCAACCACTAAGTCATACCAGCGGGACTATGCTTGTTTACTTTTTGAAACCAGTGCCTTGCTCAGTATCCTATTCTGTTTCAATTTTGAATTTTATGTTTTGGCTCTGTCTGGTATTTTCATTGTGACATTAATTTATTTTGGTATTTTGTATTTCTGTAGTTGAAGTATCAAATAATAAGCAGTACATGCATGTGAGAGTGTTGACATATCACTGAGAGACTAGTGCATTTTCATTGTTTTTGTAATTATAATTTTAAATCTGAAAATGTGTAGAAAAAATAATTTTTTTGTGTTCATATGCAGAAAAGATGAAAAGGAATATGCATTGAAGCAAATTGAAGGCACAGGAATATCCATGTCGGCTTGTAGAGAGATTGCAGTAAGTGCATATATATATGTTATTTATTCTGTTACTGATACTGGATGATGATTGATATTAATATAAAATAGTTTCATTAATGTAAACAATACATGGTTATTTCAAAGATGTTAATGATCTATAGATGAAAAAAGCTGCAGAAAGTTGTTGATTACTTGAAAACCATGTTTTGAACATTGATTATCTTAATGATATTTAGGATTTATAATTTTAGAATTACTGAGTTAAATGTTGATTTAATTAATTTAAATTGTGATCTAATGTAATTAATTTAAAAATGTTTTAAAAATATATTTTTCTATTGCTTTGAAAATTTCCACTTTAAAAATGCCTCCCTACCCCCCGAAAGTCAAAATTGTTTGGGTATTTTTATGAATGTAGGGTGTCACGGATCATTAGTATATCTAGATTAGATTATGTACAGGGAAATTTACCATGCTATCTGTATTTATGTAGAGTTTAGTTTAAATGGAAAAATATTTTTACAGTTGATCTTAGCCAAAAGGCTCAGAAACTATGGAAACGTGTTTTTGAAATACAATAAAAAAATAAAAATGGAAGCAGATCAAAAACTGTGTCCTTTGA
>PVJC01049318.1:0-12176 GCA_004026665.1 Murina feae | reverse complement strand
ACTGCAGTGACGCAGACACGCAAGGGAGCCCAGCGGAGACTGACACCCCCGCCCCGGCGGGAAAAGGCAGGGCGGACGGGTTCCCCGCGGGTCTCAGAGGGAGCACAGCTCTGCCAACTCCTGGATGTCACGCTTCCGGCCTCCAGACAGCAAAGGACACATTCCTGCTTTAGGCCACTCATTGTGTGTGTGTGTGTGTTTTTAAAATATACTCTTATGATGTCAGAGAGGAAGGGAGGAGGAGAGAGAAAGAAACATCAAAGATGAGAGAGAATCATGATCGGCTGCCTCCTGCATGCCCCCTACTGGGGATGGAGCCCACAACCCGGGCATGTGCCCTGACCGGGAATTGACCTGTGACCTCCTGGTTCATAGGTCAACGCTTAGCCACTGAGCCGCGCTGGCCAGGCAGACTTTGCAGCTTTGTGTGTGTGCTGCATGCTCAGGACCCTTCCTTCAGCCAGGGGTACCTGGGCGTCCAGGGCATCCACCTCAGCTGCGTCTGCCCCACATGCCCATCCCAAGTCATGGGCACAGGCGTCCCCCCGGCGCCCTTACCTTGGCACGAGAGGCCTGGGGCTGTGTGTCTAAAGGGCTGTGCACCCTGCACCTCACACAGTGAGGCCTGGGGCCGCCCCCAGCCAGGTCTGTGTCGCATCTACGAGAGATAAGAGATCCCTGTAAGGCTGCCCAGGGGCCCTGCCTCGTCTCCGCGCGCTCCTCCCGCAGCCTGGAGAGTTCCAGGGGCCAGGGGCCAGGACGCTTTTCCAGCAAAGACGGCAGCGCACTGAGATCAGCAGTCACGATGGTCCTCGCCCCCCGCTGGCGCCTCAGATCACAGTCAGCGATTCCTCACGCCTCGCCTCCCTGCCCTCTGATCGCCTCCTACGGCTTCACGGGGCCAGCCCCTAGGAAAGATGCGCAGCCCAGGTGAGCGAGTCCAGCCTGGGCAGCGTCCAGGGCACAGCGTGAGAGGAGGGGACAACACGAGACCAGTGCCTAAGACAGAACCATCACATCAGCACATGCCACGTGCCCTGTCCCCGGGAAGTTCTTCTTTTTTAAAAAAAAATGTATTTTTACTAATCTCAGAGAGGAAGGGAGAGGGAGAGAGAGAAACATCAGTGATGAGAGAGAATCATGGATCGGCTGCCTCCTGCACGCCCCCTACTGGGGATGGAGCCCGCAACCCAGGTCTGTGCCCTGACCAGGAATCGAACCCTGACCTCCCGGTTCATAGGTCGACGCTCAGCCACTGAGCCACGCCAGGCGGGCTGGGCAGGAAGTTCTTGAAGAAAGTGCTTCCCCAATGAGAAGGGTAAGCGAGGAGGAGGAAGACGCGACATCAGGGAGAAGAGCATGAGCGCAGGACGGCGACGAGAAGAGGTCCTAAGATAGCCCTCTGGAGCGAGAAGACCCACGTGGGAACAGAACTCACCGAGAGTCCCCAGATCACCAGAACGTGCCGCGAGGGCTTCCAGGGGTGCCGACAGGGAGCAGAGGGTGAACAGCGACAGGCGCTCAGGGAGCGGAGTCTGGAACCCACAGCTAGTCAGAGTGCAGGAAAGGGAGCGCCACCCCAGCAGCCGCAGCACACAGTCCCGTCCAGCCTCTAACCTATGCGTGTTACCACAACTAAGTACTTCACGGGACTCTCCCTCTGTGCTCTGGAGCTGCCCGATCACACCCGACGATGAAGGGGCCCTGCGACCCCCAGCACAGGGAGAAGCAGTGCTTCCCGGGTGAGCATCCTGTGCCAGCACGACCCCCTGCTCTCTCCCAGGAGGAGCCCTACACTGCGTCGGACGCTCACCTCTGCGTCGCACCTGCTCTAGAAGCTTACGGGCACAGCAGAGACGGTGGATAAAATCCGAGGACGCATCTAGCGTAGGAAAATGCGAATCACCTCACCGTTTCATCAGGAGGCACCGCCGGCATCAGGCTCCAACCCCCACTGTGACCACAGTGAAGGCGAGGGATGCCTGGCCATGTGACCACGAGAGGAGACAGTAGGAGGCAAGATGGAGCTGCACGAGGAAGGGAGAGCAGAGCCACTTACGCGGAGGAAATCCATCAGCGTGTTATAGATGAAGGCTCCCCGGGGGAGGAAGAAACAGCTGCCCGGGCTAAGGTCGTGGAAGAAGAAAAGCTCTTGATCCTGAAACGAAACCGTGACCGGATGTCAAACGCCACGGCGGGCGCTTACTGTTTACTGCACACGAGACAGGAAAGGGGCGCGGTCCTCACTTCCATGCTCTAACCACTGCATCCAGGGTCCCTCCGTACCCCCACCTCACTGTACTGCGCAGCACCTGGGAAACGTCATTTTGTACTGATCGCCTCACTAAGCTTTGAGTAGTAGCTTTTGTTTCGCCTTCTATTTACTGCTACTTTCTTACTTGGCATCTTGGAGAATGGATGTCATGGGGAGAAAACGCTGCAAAAAGATCAGAACTATTCACCGCTGGCCTGGCCCGTGTGCTCAGTGGTTAAGCATCGACCCATGAACTGGGTTCAATTTCCCGTCAGGGCACATGGCGGGGTTGCAGGCTCCATCCCCACTAGGGGGCGTGCGGGAGGCACCTGATCCATGATTCTCTCTCCTCATTGATGTTTCTCTCTCTTCCTCTCCTTTTCTGAAATCAATAAAATATATATTTTTAAAGACATTTAAGAGCCCTGGCTGGTTTGGTTCAGTGGGTAGAGTGTTGGCCTGTAGGCTGAGGGGTCTCGGGTTCGATTCCGGCCAGGGGCACAGGCCTGGGTTGCGGGCTCCATCCCAAGAAGGGGGTGTGCAGGAGGCAGCCGACCCATGATTCTCTCTCCTCATTGATGTTTCCATCTCTCTCTCCCTCTCCCTTCCTCTCTGAAATCAATAAAGAAATACATTTACAAAAAGGAAAGATATTTAAGAAATAAAAGAAACGTTATTTTTGGAACCTTCAGCTCTGGGACAGAATCGAGAGCCGACAAAGGCACACACCATCGCAGGGGTGAGGGGGAAGCTCGCCCACCTTCCCGATTCGCCTGTGGTCTCGGCTCTTGGCCTCCCCCTGGGCCTCCTCCCAGGCTCTCATCATCCTGCTGTCGGGGAAGGATATCCCGTAGATCCGCTGCAGCGCTTCCATGGCGGGGCTGCCCTCCCAGTAGGTGGAGGAGTTCTAAGCACACAACAACGTTCCGGTGAGCACAGCTGGCGTTCGGTTATAAATGAAACCTGTCTTACACACGCACAGCTTTCCAACACAGCATCGGCGCGGCTCACACAACAGCGACCTTGTATGCGCTGGGAAGACTCTTCAGTTGGCTCTAACCCAGCCTTCCGAGTCCAACTCCATCAGTACATTACGCAAAGAGCCCAGCCTGGGTGGCTCAGTGGTTGAGCATCCACCTATGAACCAGGAGGTCACGGCTCAATTCCCGGTCAGGGCACATGCCCGGGTTCGGGCTCAATCCCCAGTGGGGGCGTGCAGGAGGCAGCCGATGGATGATTTTCTATCATCATTGATGTTTCTGTCTCTTCTCCCTCTCCCTTTCGGTCTAAAAAAACAATTAAAAAAAAAAAAGATATATAGCCCTAGGCTGGTTTGGCTCAGTGGCTAGAGCATTGGCCTGTGGACTGAAGAGTCCTGGGTTCAATTCCAGTCAGGGGCACCTGCCCAGGTTGTGGGCTCGATCCCCAGTATGGGGCGTGCAGGAGGCAGCCAGTCCATGATTCTTTGTCATCACTGATGTTTCTATCTCTCTCTCCCTCTACCTCCCTCTCTGAAATCGATAAAAATGTATGTATATATATATAAAAAAAGACATATAAAAAAAAATCAGTACCACAATACCATAACCAGTTAACTGCCACGATATTTTGAATTTAAATAAAAAATTTCCGCCGTCGCTTACATCTACAGACGCTTATAGCGTATAAATGGCAAAATATCATATGAACAAGAAAAATGCACTGCAACACAGTAAGGTTACATGAAGATTAAAAGCTACACATAACGTCCTAATAATGAGAATTCTAAAAAAAGTTATACTGTTTTTAGAAGCCCATGTAAAAATCAAATAATGAAGATTAAAATAGCATGACGTTCAGACTATGCAACATGACTGAAATTCCTAATTACTTAGTTTATCTTAAGCCTGCTCTATTAAAAGCAATAAACCCTTACCTTGAAAATTTTTATGGTTTTAATCTTTCCAGTGTGTCTGACGTGGGGGCCTTTACAAAGGTCGATGAGGGGGCCGCACCTGCAACGAGATATTTAAGACATGGCCAGTGTCCTCCCGAGAGAAGCGGGACAAGCAGTGACTTCCCTCTGTGATAGCATTTCCGAGTCCCTAACTAAAGTGACACACTGGCAGGCACACTTACAAGTAGACACCACCCCAGGCAAACGGCTTCTCCTGCTGACGCCTTCAAGAGAACCACTGAGCCTTAGCTGGTTTGGCTCAGTGGGTAGACCCTGCAGAGTGAAGGGTCCCGGGTTCGATTCTAGTCAAGGGCACATGTGTGGGTTGCGGGCTTGATGCCCAGTGGGGTGCACGCAGGAGGCAACCGATCAATGATTATCTCCCAGCATTGATGTTTCTATCTCTCTCTCCCTCTCCCCTCTTCTCTGAAATCGATAAAAATATAATTTTTTTTTTTAAAAAGAGAACCTCTGAGCAGGTTTAAAATTTACGGGCACGTTACCTGTAAACCGTGGTGGTTGGAGTGTTAACCTTTTCGTTCAAGATGCGGCACTTAAACTTATTGTACTGGAAGGAAAAACAAATTTGTATGTCATTGCGTAAAATGTTTAAATGGGAAAATATTTACTTTTTTGCAACACACAATGAGTGGGTGTTTACTGTGCTCTAAGTACTGAGATCCTGGGGACATAAAGAACTCACAGCCTGGTCGGTGTGCTAAGTGGTTAGAGCATCAGCCTGCCCAGCAGATGGTCGCAGGTTCCATTCCATCCCCGACCCTGGTTGGAGTGCATGTGGGAAGCAACCAATGGATGTGTCTCTCTCCCATCAATGTTTCTCTCTCTCTCTCTCTGTCCCCATCCCCTCTCCCTTCCACTCGCTCTAAAAATCAATGGAAAAAAGGTCCTCACGTGAATATTAACAACCAAGAGTTGTCTACATTTACTTTTAATCTTCCTGTAACCAGGCTTTCTTCTTCTAAGCAGCTTCTTGAAATTATCTGGCCCTAGATGGTTTGGCTCAGTGGATAGAGCATCTGCCTGCAGACTGAAGGGTCCCGGGTTTGATTCCGGTCGGGGCACATGCCCCTTTGCAGGCTCGATTCCCAGTAGGGGGTGTGCAGGAGGCAGTCGATCCATGATTCTCTCTCATCATGGATGTCTCTCTCTCTTCCTCTCCCTTCCTCTCTGAAACCAATAGTACATATATATATATTTAAAAAAGGAAATTACCTTAAACATTTCCAGAAGGACGTCCTTGCTGACTTCCAATCTTTCAAAGGGTTGCTTTTCTTCTATAATCTTCTGACATATGCTCTCGAGCGCCGGCAGCTCTGTGCTGGACACGGCTCTGCAGGGGGAGCAGGTGAGGATCAACATACTTTCCAGCCCTCACCATGCGCCTCCTGCAGCCTTTGTCACTCACGAACAAGCTTTCTCGGCAGAGGAACTTGGTGGGGTTTTTTAAATTTATGTTTTTATTGATGTCAGAGAGGAAAGGAGAGGAAGAGGGAGAGGGAGAGAAGCATCAATGATGAGAGAGAATCATGGATTGGCTGCCTCCTGCACGCCCCCCTACTAGGGGTCAAGCCCACAACCCAGGCCTGTGCCCTGACTGGGAATCCAACCCTGACCTCTTGGTTCCTAGGTCCACGCTCAACCACTGGAGCCATGCTGGTCAGTTGGAACTTGGGTGTTTTGATGCACCAGGACTTCAGAAAATCAGACATTCATCAAAGGCTGATAATCCTTTTCCCAGATAGGGAGACGGGCATGAATGGATGGAATGCTCTGCCTTCAGTCTCTTCGACGAGGCCTGCACTGCGAAAGCCCCGATGGACCTGAATGGCATGGCTCAGTGGTTGAGCATCGAATTATGAACCAGGAGGTCATGGTTCACTTCCGGGTCAGGGCACAAGCCTGGGTTTCGGGCTCCATCCCTGGTGTGGGGATTGCAGGAGGCAGCTGATCCATGATTCTCTCTCATCTTTGATGTTTCTCTCTCCCCCTCCCTCTCCCTCCCTCTCCGAAATCAATAAAAATATCATTTTTAAGAAATGTAATCATGATGGCCCTGACCAGGTTGGCTCAGTAGATAGAGCATCGGCCTGCAGACTCAAGGGTCGCGGGTTCGATTCCGGTCAAGGGCATGTACCTTGGTTGCGGGCACATCCCCAGTGGGGAGTGTGCAGGAGGCAGCTGATCGATGTTTCCCTCTCATCGATGTTTCTAACTCTCTACTCCTCTCCCTTCCTCTCTGTAAAAGATCAATAAAATATATTTAAAAAAGAAAGAAAGAAATGTAAGCATGATAAAACAACGAGCCCAAACCACACGCACACAGAAGTGAGCGGTCAGTGGTGTTACCTGTCTTCGATGAACATGTCGTAATAAAACCCGTCCTCGGTGGGTGGACCGTAGCACAGCTGGCCTCCGTAGTACAGCTCCATGGCCTCGCCCAGGATGTGGGCACTGGAGTGCCAGTACACCTGCGGGCGCAGGACACAGACGCACGCTGCTGGCGATCAAGTCACATCATGCAAAGGCGTAACGGGAGCTAACACGTGGCTCAGTGTCAACCAGGCCTCAGGGCAACATCGATTTGAGGACAAAACCAGTGATACCGTCAACCAGAGCCGTGTCCTTCGACAAAACGCCCCTCGTTCCCGGCGTGCACGCCGGCCACCTTGCCGCGAGCATTTTTACTGCCATTTCCTCCGTGAGTTCACACCGGGGGCGGGAAGTATGTCCCTCCTGTGGCACGCTGTGCGCTGCATTATAAATAGGGTCACCTTTCAAAACAAAAGCCGGTTTTGCTCAGGGGACTGAGTATCAGTCCACGGTCCGAAGGGTCTCGGATGGATCCCGGTCGAGGCCACACACCGTGACTGCAGGCTTGATCCCCGACCCCGGTCGGGGGCACGTGCAGGAGGCAACCAATCCACGTGGCTCTCACATCGATGTTCCTCTGTCTCTCCCCCTCCCTTCCATTCTCTCTAAACACCAATGGAAAACACCCTCAGGTGAGGACGGACCAAAACAATAAGGTAAACTGTAAGGGTTTGCTTTAGAAAGGACCCTTGGATTTTTGAGTCAAGCAGACACTGCTTTTACAAAGTATTAATTTATCACTTCGCAGACCTGTGTTTTCCATATTTGTCTTGCTATAGGGTTTCTTTCTCATGGATATGCACCCAATATTCATAAATTGGTTGATGCTCACAATCTTCTTAAAATATTCATAATAATAGGAAAATAAAACCTGGGGGGTGGGGGGAGGAATAAATCTTTGATGCTAAATTACATTAAAAGAGGCATCAGGCCCAGCCAGCGTGGCTCAGTGGTTGAGCGTCGACATGAACCAGGAGGTCACGGTTCGGATCCCAGGCAGGGCACAGGCCTGGGTTTCGGGCTCGATCCCCAGTAGGGGGCGTGCAGGAGGCAGCCGATCCATGATTCTCTCTCATCACGGATGTTTCCCTCTTTCTTTCCCTCTCCCTTCCTCTCTGAAATCAATAAAAAAATATATTTTTAAAAAAGTTATTGAATACCTATTAAATTGCAGTAGACACATTTTAAACCTGAGCGCCACAACACTCCTTGTGCCTGAGTTCGATAGGTGGTTTTTTGTTTAATACATTTTATGGATTTTTTTACAGAGAGGAAGGGAGAGGGATAGAGAGTTAGAAACATCGATGAGAGAGAAACATCGATCAGCTGCCTCCCCCCCGCCCCCCGGGGTTGTGCCTGTAACCAAGGTACATGCCCTTGACAGGAATCGAACCTGGGACCCTTCAGTCCGCAGGCCGATGCCCTATCCACTGAGCCACACCGGTTAGTGCTCGATAGATGGTTTTGTACACGTTGCTTACGAACCACACTGTGGCTGTTGCAATACTCACAGCTTGTGCCTCTTCATTGTCAAACGTAAGCAGCTCCAGGGTGGAGTCCCCTTCCAGCGGGCGGTCCAAGTCCCATAATTCACCATTGACCTTGGCTATTACGGTGCGGTCGGCCAGCTGTCGACTGGTGAGAAAAAAGTCACTTGGCAGCTAACCTTGTCACGGGCTGTCATGATTTGTTAAAGCACAAGAATAAAATAACTCCCAGGGTTTTTTAAAAAATTCTCATCCAAGGATATTTTCCCTTGAATTTTTGACAGAGAGAGTGGAAGAGAGGGGGAGAGACACAAAGAGAGAAACATCGATGGGAGAGAGATACATCCATTGGTTGCCTCCTGCGCGTGCCCCAACCAGGGCGGGGGATGGAGCCTGCAACCAAGGTATGCACACCTGACCGGGAATCGAACCCAGGACCCTTCAGTCCAAGGGCCGATGCTCTAACCACTAGCCATACCGGCCAGGACAAGAACACACATTTTCAACAAGCTCTGGCCCAGCACTTGGTACTGAACATCGCCCGTCACGTGTGGCACAGTGGTTGAGCGTCGACCTATGAACCAGGAGCTCAGGGTTTGATTCCCGGTTAGCAGGCTGGATCCCCAGTGGGGGGCATGCAGGAGGCAGCCAATCGATGATTCTCTCTCATTGATGTTTCTCTTTCTCTCTCTCCCTTCCTCTCTCTGAAATCAATGAAACGTATTTTTAAAAAGGCTCACAGCCCTGACCGGTGTGGCTCAGTGGATGAAGCATTGGCCTGCGGACTCAAGGGTCCCAGGTTTGATTCCGGTCAAGGGCATGTACCTTGGTTGCGGGCACATCCCCAGTAGGAGGTGTGCAGGAGGCAGCTGATCGATGTTTCTCTCTCATCGATGTTTCTAACTCTCTATCCCTCTCTGTAAAAAATCAATAAAATATATTTAAAAAATTAAAAAGGCTCGCAATAGCCACATACACAAAAAAAAGCCAAAAACACACCTGAAATCCTCTCCAGTCTCCGGCTTACCTGAGCGCAGCAGCCACCTGGTACGGCGTGGTTTTCCACGCTTCCCCGTCCACGGTTTTCCCATCAGCCACTCTCACTGTGATCGCATCGCCCGCGCTCCCCGAGCTCCCACCGCCGGCACGGGACAGCTGATGCTCTTTCTTCAAGACCTCAAACAGCGCCAACCTTTCCCTTATGAAGTCTGGTTGACTCTTCACCTGAAAATCATTGGAAAGCATTCAGGTTAGCATACGCACCCCACTTTTTCCTTTAAGAAAAATAATTTTTTTCTTAAGTTTCAGAAAGAGGAAGGGAGAGGGAGCGAGGGGAGCATCTCTCTCATTGATGTTTCTGACTCTCTGTCCCTCTCCCTTCCTCTCTGTAAAAAATCAATAAAATTTTTTTTTTTTAAAAAAAGGAACAGGCTATATGTATACATATATACTTTAAATATATGTTTTTATTGACTTCAGAGAGGAAAGGAGAGGGAGATAGGAACATCCACAATGAGAGCAAATCATGGATGGGCTGCCTCCTGCACACCCCACACTGGGGATGGAGCCCGCAACCCAGCATGTGCCCTGACCAGGAATCGAACCCTGACCTCCTGGTTCTCAGGTCGATGCTCAACCACTGAGCAGCACCAGCCAGCAGGGCTACTTTTATATACTTATTATATTTTAAGTATAAATAGATGTAATGTATTTTAAAGTCCCCCCTCCCCTAAACTTTAAACAAATAACGGCCCTGGAAAATGAGCCATTATTTCATCAAGATGCGGACAGGGCACGGAGCGTGGTTCTCAAGAACTGTGCCTCCGCCGCCCGGTGGCCGGTGCGGGTCCGAGAAAGCCGTCAGGACGGAGGAAGCCCACTGCGCTCCAGAAAATCAACGCGCCCTCCGAGGGACCGAGACTGACATCCTGCGTCAAACGGGGAAGCTCGGTCCCAGACCACAGACCACAGACCCCAACCTGCCCACGGAGGAGAGAGCGTCCAACGTGAAACGTGGGGGACTGGGGGGGGGGGCGCGATGGGACGGGGAGCTGAGCCAGGGCACCCCGAGGTCAGCCTGGCGGCTGCGGGTGCCCGGAGGGCAGGGCACGCCCCGCACAGGCCTCAGGGCGCCGCCCGCGCCCGCACCCGCACCCGCCCTTCCCGGGGGAAACACGCCCCGCCGCGCCCCCCGCGGGGAGCCCCGCAGCCCGCTACCTGCGCGCCGGCAGCCGCACGCCCGGCCTCCTCCCGCGCCGCCCGCTGGCTCTGCTCCTCCGCGAGGCACAGCCGCAGGCGGGACAGGCGGCGCCGCAGGTCGCGGTTCTCCGCCCGCAGCTGCGCCACCTCCCGCGTGAGGCAGGGCCCCTCGGCCGGGCCGCGGTCGGGCGCGTCCAGCTGCGCGTCCCTCAGGCGCTGGACCTCGGTCCACAGCCAGTGGATGTCCTCCTCCTGCCGCTGCAGGCGCGAAGCCACCGCCTCGGCCGCCAAGGCCTCAGCCGCCATGGCGCCCCCTCCCTCAGCAAGGGCGCCGCGCGGGGCGGCCGGGGGTGGCGGTGGCGGTGGGGACAGGGAGGACGGAGGGGCAGCGGGGACCGGACACACCGCGAAGGGCAGGGCGACGGGGAGGGCGGGGGCCATGGGAACTGGGGAGGCGGGGCTGAGGTTACGTACAGCGCAGGGGCGGGGCTATGGGAACCGGAAAGGCGGGGCTGCTGTACGTACAGCGTAAGGGCGCGGCTACGGGAACCGGGAAGGCGGGGCTGCCGTTACGTACAGCGTACCGGCCCGGCTACGGGAACCTGTAGGGCGGGGCTACGGTTACGTACAGCGTAAGGGCGCGGCTACGGGAACCGGGAAGGCGGAGCTACGGCTACGTACACCGCAGAGGCGGAGCGACGGAAACTGGTGAGGCGGGGTTACGTACAGCGCAGGGGAGGGGCTATGGGAACTAGGGGGCGTGGCGATGTTGAGAGGCGGGGCTGCGGCTACGTACAGCGCAGGGGCGGGGCTATGGGAACTGGGGAGGCGGGGCGACTGGGATGGGCGGGGCTGCGGCTCAGTAGCCCACAGGGGCGGGGCCGAGGTGGGACACACTTAGGGAGTAGGGGCCCCTGCGGGTGGTACCCCGCACCGGCCTGGGCCTGGGGGCTGGTGAGGGGCCCCAATGAGCTCACGGTACCTTCAGGGCTCTTACCTCGCCGCCAGGCGTCGGCTGAAACGCAAATGGTCCAAGATCGCGGAAAGGCCAACATCTCCGTCTCCGGCATGGCTCCTGCCTCCACCTTCCCGAATTCTGGCTTCCACTATTCTCTCCTCTGGGTCCAAGGCTCGTAATTAGACAAAGGTCTTACATGCATGTGAGCCAGGGGTCCTCAAACTTTTTAAACAGGGGGCCAGTTCACTGTCCCTCAGACCATTGGAGGGCGGGACTATAGTTAAAAAAAAAAAACTCTGAACAAATTCCTATGCACACTGCACATATCTTATTTTGAAGTAAAACAACAAGGCGGCAAAAACACCCGGCGGGCCGGATAAATGTCCTCGGCGGGCCGGATAAATGTCCTCGGCGGGCCGCATGTGGCCCGCGGGGCCGTAGTTTGAGGACCCCTGATTAAGCATTACCTAGGGACACAGACAGTAGGGTGGCGAGGGCCTGGGGTGGAGCGGGGACGGGGGGGAGGGGAGCTATGGGGGCGGGGAGGGGTCGAGGGACATGTATAATCTCAATAACAAAGATTAAAAAAAAAAATAGTGGCCACAGAGAACCAGCCTTCTTTGGCCTTCATGCCACGGCTGACCCCGTGCAGAGGCTGCTGGGCCAGTAGGAGAGATGGGACAAAACTTTATTTATTTTTTTTTTTTTATTTTTTTTTTCCATTCCCTTCAGTGACTTTTTACAAAGCCATCATTTTATTTTTTTTTAATTTATTTTTATTGTTCAGATTATTACAGTTGTTCCTCTTTTTTCCCCCATAGCTCCCCTCCTCCCAATTCCCACCCCAACCTCTGACCTTGCCCCCCCCATTGTCCTCATCCATAGGTGTACAATTATTGTCCAGTCTCTTCACGCATCCCCAACACCCTTAACCCCCGAAAATTGTCAGTC
>PVJC01049317.1:0-12241 GCA_004026665.1 Murina feae | reverse complement strand
GAATCTAAGAATCAAGTGAATAAAAAATCTGATGAACAGAATAAACTGGTGAATAGAATAGAATCAGAGGCATAGAAAGGGAGTGGACTGACAATTTTCGGGGGTTAAGGGTGTTGGGGATGCGTGAAGAGACTGGACAATAATTGTACACCTATGGATGAGGACAATGCGGGGGCAAGGTCAGAGGTTGGGGTGGGAACTGGGAGGAGGGGAGCTATGGAGGAAAAAAGAGGAACAACTGTAATAATCTGAACAATAAAGATAAATTAAAAAAAATCTTTTTGAAGCAGAAAAATAAATAAATAAATAAATAAATAAATAAATAAATAAATATATATATATATATATATATATATATATATATATATATATATATATATACACAACATTGTTGGAGCACTTACTCCTTGATCCTGCTCAACTATGCCAACTGTGGGATGTACAGGTCCTCAGATGCTGGGTATTAGATGGAGAAGATAAGAGAAGTCATAGGCATATAAGAGAGACTTTATTGCAGACCAAGTAGCCATTATTACTAAGAGCCATCAGACAAAGCAGTTCTTCAAAGCACCTGTGCAAAGCAGCCACATACTGACTGGTCAGTAACATCCTATATAATAAAAGCCTAACATGCTAGGTGTCC
Organism: Murina feae; assembly: GCA_004026665.1. Lineage (NCBI taxonomy): Eukaryota > Metazoa > Chordata > Mammalia > Chiroptera > Vespertilionidae > Murina > Murina feae. Next base: position 11,598 of record PVJC01049317.1, on the reverse strand, counting down.
GACCGTTCAACCATTCGGTGTGATGCACACTGACCACCAGGGGTAGACGCTCCGACCGCTGGGTTAGCTTCCTGCTGGGATCCGGCAGATTGGGACTGGGCAAGATAGGCCGGCATGCCCCGGAGCCCTCCTGCAGTCCTTCCCTGGCCCGATCATGTACTGGGGGAGTCCCTCAGTCGGGCTTGCCCTCTTGCAATCAGGATCCCTTGGGGGATGTTGGAGAGCTGGTTTCAGCCTGATCCTCACAGGCCAGGCTAAGGGACTCCACCAGTGCACAAGTTTGTGCACTGGGTCTCTAGTATCTTTATACCAACTTACGCAAAAGAGGCTTCTTGCTAAATAGTGATATAAATGTTTGGGTTATAGAACAGTACACCTGCATAGCACATACAGTGAAATTGCTGTGTCCTTGCTTTTGTACATGCATATGGCAAACTGGCCTTGAACATCTGGTGTACTCTGATTAGGGTTCCCACAAACATCTGATATTAAATATATCTAATCCTATACGCATTTTACAAAAGTAAGCAAAATTTTAAACATTCTGATTTGATGTTGCAATTAAGTTTGTAAACTCACCTCCTCCTTGTATCCAAGCGTTCTTTACTATTCGATGAAAAATTGAACCAACATAATGTAGCTTGATGCCACTTTGAGAAAACCCTAATTTTCCAGTGCACAAGAACTGAAAATTTTTACATGTTTTGGGACATGTATCACAGTATAGCTACAAAATAAAATTAAAGATTTAAAAGATTAAATATTTAACATTTTGATAGTTACATATTTCTACTCCCCCCCCCCAACTTATTAACAAACAACAACAACAAAACCTCTTACCTCAAAAACCAATCTTCCAATTGGATAAATACCAATAGAAATATCCAAGAACACAAAATCATGCTATTAAAATTCAGGAGAAAAAGATAACACAGGTCAATATCTTGGAAGAAAATTTTTAAAATGACCAAAAATAAAACAATAATGTTTTTATTGATAAGATGTTAACAGCATTAACAGTGGAGAATGTAACAACAAAATTTAAAGAATCGTTTAAGGAGTTTTGTTTCATTTTATTATGTCAAGTCTTTACAACCTAAATAACACCCTTTTTAAAAAACTTTCAGCAACATTAACCCATCACCGAAACCAAGAACACATGGCTTAGGTAGCCACTACCTCACAAACGAATTGTGGAAAGGACAGTCAGTCCCTTTGAGAAAAGAAAGAGACTGGTAATTCTTTTCTCTCCTGAGTAATTTTGGAAAAAAAGCCAGTGTGAGTGCCATGGATTTGGTTACCATGTGTTCTGGATTTTCAGAGGCAGCTCAGCTTAGCTAACCAAAGCCAGGCCAGCCTTTCTGAGAGGGAAAATAAGGCCCCCAAATGCACAGGAGATGTGATTCCAGGGATTGGGAGAGGGGTGCTGTGCTTCTGATGCTATGCAATCGTGTCTTCAAGTTCCAGAGGCCTCCAGCTCGTTTTCAATTGCCATCCTTTCCAGTAGAGACAATTAACATTTGTGAGATGCCTGGCCCTACCAAAAGGCAGCCAAAATGAAAGCACTAGTCTCCATCACAGTGGCATTCATTTAGGGAGCAGGGCACTTTAATGGAATACATTTCGAATAGTAGACACCATTCTCATGTATAAAACGCCTCCTGATTAAAAAGGTACATAATTTGCCCTGCCCTAAGAATCTGGGAAACATAAATGAAATCACTTTTAAATGTATCACTATCATTAATTTTACGTCACTTTAACCTTTTATTATTATTATTATTGATTTAAGAAAGAACGGGAGAGAAAGCGATGGAAACATCAATGATGTGAGAATCATTGATCGACCACCTCCCGCATGTCCCTCACTGGGGATCGAGCCCGCAACTGGGCACATGCTCTGACCAGGAATAGAAGCAATACCTCCTGGTTCACAGGTCGAAGCTCAACTGCTGAGCCACACCAGTCTTTTAAATAATCTTTTTAAGTGAAAGATCAAAATAATGTGTATTCTGGCATCCATGCTAATTGTAATTAACTAGAGGCCCGATGCATGAAAGTCGTGCAAGGCCGTGGCTGCCTCAGCCCTCGCAGCCCAGCTTTGACCAGAACATGGTCCGGAGAGTCATCCAGATGGTCATTCTGCTGTTTAGTCCACTTAGCATATTAGCTCTTTATTATGTAGGATGTGTGCCTCTCAGCTTCTGTACAACTTCTTGATTATAAACGAATATTATCCCTTTAGAATACGAAGCATAAAAATAAAACAAATTTTAAAAAATAGACTAAGAGGCATAATATAGTCAACTTCACTGGCTTAGGAGGGGGGAAAAAAGGATCTACTGAAAATCATGATTCCCTGTGCAATAATATCTTATTTTTCTTGGGTTGCCAAGAGCAGGCACTTGTGAAAATTCTAATGAAAAGAGAGTAAAAGGAAGGCAATACAAGATAACGTCACCTAGCAGCCAAACACACAAATATAGTTATGTAGCACAGCAATCCAACCCACAGGTAAACAAGTCCCTGGTTTTACTCAGCAAGAAAAATCTACCATTTGGGGGGGAAAAAAAAACAAAACACTTAGGATTTTCTCTGGAACGTAGGGCCCCTCCCCTCACTGCCACTAGTTAATCGAAACTATCTTTACCTCTAGCCCACGCTGCTATAGCAGCTTTCCAGAAGGCTGCCCTGCCGCCAGGCTTCCCTCATCCAGCCTGTTTCTGCACAGCCCTAACAGTTTTTCCAGAAAAACAAAGGACTGCGTCATACTATTTGTGAAAAGTTCCTTCTTGATTCAGAATCAAGTTTAATGTTTTTTTAGTGATCCGTTGGGTGGTTTTTTTTTGTGTGTTTTTTTTTCTTCCTATTTAACAGCTGGTATTCACCTTTCCTATTTGGGGAATTCCCCACAGGGCCCGGCCACCCTCTATAAACCCTGAAGGGGCCAAATTCTCCCTCTTCCCATCCTGTGAGAGCCAGATGGAGGGATATGACCTGGGCTCCACTAGTTAGGTGCTATGGCCTGGGCCTTGGCTCTCGAGGGAACGACAAAGACACAGGGCAGCTGACAAGTTATTCTTAGTGAAGGTGACAATTCGAACCCAGGCCAGCGGGCACCCATGGCAGTCCTTAGCTGCATATTCCTGGGGGGGTGACTCTGGCCATTTTCTCCTGTGGCCAGGCTTCCTTTGGTCCCTACCTGCTTTCCAAAGCAGGTTCTCCAGCTTACCTGTCACTTGTGAGGTTACCAATATTTCTTAAATACATACCCTTTTTCCTTAATCTAATCAGAGAATTAATCAGAGTAGCTTAGAATAAAGGACATCAAGAATTGTGACTGAGCCCTAACTGGTTTGGCTCAGTGGATAGAGCGTCAGCCTGTGGACTCAAGTGTCCCAGATTTGATTCTGGTCAAGGGCATGTACCTTGCTTGCAGGCACATCCCCAGTAGGGGGTGTGCAGGAGGCAGCTGATCAATGTTTCTCTCTCATTGATGTTTCTAACTCTCTATCCCTCTCTCTTCCTCTCTGTAAAAAATCAATAAAATATATTTTTTTTAAAAAAGAATCGTGACTGATACTCTCCTTCTCCCAGCCTCATTTCCCCAGTGATTCTGGTCTCCTTGCCATCTCAATTATTCCCAGAGCACACCATGTGCTTTTAAACCTGTCCCTTTGGGATTTAACTGCTATGCAGTAAGTGCCACCTGGCATCCCATAGTTTCCAGCATTTTCCAAGTGCATTGTTTATTCAACCAAACATTCATGGAGCACCTACTATGTTTCAGATTCCGCTCCAGGCAGTGGTTAAACAGGATGCAAGATACTGGTCTTTGCCCTTGCACAGCTCAGAAAGGCACTGGATCTTTCTGTAGGCCCAGCCCACGAGGAACATGAGGTAATCTTCAGCATGAGGTACAGTTGTTGCTACAAACTTTGTGAGCAAAACTACAAAGCACTTTTATCTCTATTGCATTCCAATCCTGATGTCTGTCCCTCACTCTCTGGACCTCGACTTCACGACTGTCCTCTGCCGCTAAAACCCGGTGACAAGGCATCCTGCTCTCAACAACTGGGTGTCATGCTTTAAAATGTCACCTTCCTTTCCCAAATTTCCCATTCTCCTGGTGCAGTAACTGTCACTCAGGTGTTAGTACTAATTAAAATATCCCACACTAAAGGTGAATGAGCGATAGGTTTGACCTTCTTTGAGGGAGAGTCTTTATAGTTTAACACAAATGATCTCTCTATATAAAAGCCCAGTGACCAGAATGGCAGAATGACCGGTAACTATGACATGTCCTGCGGCAGCCAACCAGCCTGATCCGGGCCCCAACTGTCACCCACACCCCAGTCGGCCCGCCCCCCCCCAACACCCCAATTGGGGGTGGGGCCGGTCACCAACTACCCGTGGCCCCACCCTCCTGCTGGCCCGGCCTGATGGGCCCCATCAGGATAGGCCGCCTGGACCCCATCTGTGCACAAATTTGTGCACTGGGCCTCTAGTCATGTCTATAAATCTCTAAGGGGAGTGGGAATGTCTGAATGGAGATACCCCGGCCTGCCAAACCCTGCACGTTATAATCCTTTGGTCTCCTACTTTTTTATATTCCCTTCATTAGGATATCAGTAATTAATGCTGAGTCAACATAAATCATCAAAGATTCCTCTATTTTTCTTTAAAAACCAGTGTAACTTGCCTTGGTGTCGCTTAAGAACTTAGAAGAAAAATCCAAAGTAAGTGCCTCATAAAGTGCAGGGGGCTTAAAGTCAATCATATCCCACACCTTGTGGGCCCATTTCTGAAGTTCAAGTGCATCACCCAGCAGCAGATCATTAATGAAACACATGACATTGGAAGAATATTCCCAGACTTCATTCTTAAGTTCCTGTAAAGGAAAAAAAAAATGTAACAAAGAAAGAAAACAACAATAAGCACATGCTAAATCCACAAGCCAGATCGTGAATTCAGCTCTAGGTCTAAATCTCTAAAATATATATTTTTGCCACCTATCAGAATTTTGCTCTTAGCAAGAATTTAAGAACATTGTTCAAGATTCTGACATCACTTAAAGCAAAGAATGACATAAAATAATCTTTAAAAATAATAATAGAAAATAGATGGTGACCTGGTAATAAATATCTGTGTGTAGCAAACCTGTTACAGTTACTTGAAACAAAAGGCAATCTGTGGTGTCATTTCTTTTTTTTGTTTTTGGTTAATTCTCACCTGAGGATATTTTTTCCATTGCTTTTCAAAGAGAGTGGAAGGGAGGAGGGGCAACATCGACCACATATGCCACGATGGGAGTGGGGAGCGAACCCACAACCCAGGTGTGAGCCTATAACCCTGTTAGGAGCCCTTGACTTGGAATGGAATCCAAGACCCTTCAACCGATGCTCCAACCATTGAACAAGCCGGCCAGGGCTGTGGTGTCTTTTCTGAAGCACATCTGACTGTGTGCATACATGGAGTGTGCATATATGGGAAGGTCAGGGGTTCTGAGTGAGACATGGTTTTCAGTGCAAAGCATGGGAAGAATGCTTTATTCATGGAGGTGGGGGTCAGGCTGAGGGCCAACAGGGACTTCTGGGCACCCGAGGGGCAGTGAGGAAGAGGGCTCACCTGCATCAGCACTTTCAAGTACTAAGTGCGTTTTCATCCACACAACACTGCCAGTCAACCTCCTAATCCCAGTGTGTGTCCCCTCCGAGATTCTGGCTTATTACTCCCAGTGTTATGCCACATGTCAAAACCATGACTAATTTGGGACAGCTGTTTTCTAATTTTAGCAAGCAATCAAAATTACAAATTCCCAAGGCCCCACCTGAGTTTCTGATTCTGGGACAGGGCCTGAGAATGTGCATTTTTGAGGACATCCCAGGAGATGCCAATACCGCTAGTCTGGAGAAATGCTGGTTTAGGGAACAGCCTGCCTTCAGTCTGCTAACTTGTTCCACTTTCAGCTGCTCGCAAGATTTCTTCTTCAGCTGTCACTTCCCATGCCCTTATCAAAACGTGTTCCAGAAAGAGAATAGAGCCCAGCCAGCTTGGCTCAGTGGCTGAGTGTCAACCTATGAACCAGGTCACTGTTCGATTCCTGGCCAGGGACATGCCCAGGTCTCGGGCTTGATCCACAGTGTGGGGCGTGCAGGAGGCAGGCAATCAATGATTCTCTCTCATCATTGATGTTTCTATCTCTCTCTCCCTTCCCTTCCTCTCTGAAATCAATAAAAAAATATTTTTGAAAAAAAGAAAGAGAATACACTTGTTCATGCTGAACTGTAAATCACTGATAGAGCTTACAGGTCAATACTTCCCAGACTGCTTAACTTGACCAATGTTCTCACATTTCACAGGACACAAAACTTGGAAAAGGGGAGAAAAGGTTTGACTGCGGATATTTTAGTTCGCTTCGCTGGACATGCATTAGGAGATACACTTTACTTAGAGGCTGAAGACATAATGCCTCAACTCTGTCTTCTGTACAAGAGTAGTCCTTGCCTACCTCAGGATAGTGACTGAACCTGATGGTTTCTGGGGCTTTCCAGTACTATGTGTATGACACTGCCTTTCTGGAGAGGAGAGAAAGGCATTTCAAAAGCCATGAAGCCATCCCTCAGGTGTGCAACACATTCTGCTGAAGACCAGGGCCAGCCTGGACCTAACCGAAAATGTGCTAAGAGGCACTACAGCTGACATGTGACACAACACTTTCACCGAAGGACAAAATACTGGCCTGAAAAGGAAGAGAAGGCTAAAGTGATAATTATCCAGGAGAGGGGGGTTAGAGAAGGAAGAAGGGGAAGAATAAGGAATAAAGAATAGGAAAGAAGCAGCGATGATTATCTAGAAAGCCTCATTCAGGCCCCAGGAGAAACGCAGGAGGAAGAGAACACAAAACATTTCAAGATCAACAACCCGGGCTGAAAAGGGCAAGAGAATGCTCTTCAAAGAGCAGAGTGGGAAAGTATCAGAGGAGCAGGTGCAAGTCAAACCTAAGATCATGGCTCCTGGAGGTGCAGAGCGTGATGCTGTTTGGTACACAGTATAGTTAAGTCTGATGATAAAAATTAGGGAAAACAAATGGGTGCCCAACAATCCTGGACTGACCCAGCTTTGGCATTAAAATTCCTGTATCTCTGGAAACTCCTCCGTCCCTGGTAAACCAGGGCCACTGGCCACCCTGGTTGTTGTCAGGATTAGAGTTAATATATGTAGAAGCTATTAGAATAGTGTCTGGCATATAAAAGCACCATTTGTAAGTGTTTGCTATGATTCTATTTGATTGCCAACGAAAAGGTATTATGGCTATGAAAATGGCATGGGACTTAACGAGTGGTATTTTTGACTCAGTTCTGTACCATTCCTGTGACTGGAGAGTCAAGTGGTGTCTGGTAAAGCAACACTATCTGCATGACAATCACAGGGTCACAGGACTTCCTTGTGCAATCAAGCACAGAACAATCGAAACTGATCTGGTCAAGGGGCATGGGATTTCACCAACCACTGGCCAGATGGGATGGGGCAGGGAAACCAGGACTGGGAGTCTCTACAGGATTGGGTCAGGGGTGTCAAGCAAGACATATACAGCCCCCACCACTGCTCAAAATGAGACATTGCTGAACTAGGATGCCACCTTAGAATCCACATCACAACCTCTAGGCAGCACTACCAACTTATCAGGGTTGGCACCCAAGAGAAAACCTATCTGCCCTCTCTGCCAGCCCTGGGATTCACCAGGGTGCTATTGGGGAGGAGGTGTGAAGGAAACTTCAGTTAGCACAAGGTGACCCTGTGGGAGCTGGTGCCTGTCATCAGAGCTCCCGGAGGCAACACAAGCCCCTCGTTATATCTGTGATCCCAAACCAAAACCTTCCAGAGTGAAGAGTGCCAGGCCATAACACCTGAGCATCAGGGTGTCAGAGGAAGTGTGAGTGAGCAATGTGCAGGGGAAGAGGGGTAAATAGCAGCATTGAGAGTTTAAAACTTACCTTTATCACATGCCTTCCTAAAGAAAACCCTGCAAATATTTTATTTTCTTAAAATCAGCCTGGTAAAATGAATGGAATGATTTAGGAAAAGTGCATGATTTAGAGAAATAAAATTTAGTTGCACTAAAATTACTACTTCATTTTTTCAGAACAATGCATAAAAATACTTCAGGCAAAACTCTGCTCATTTCCCTCACCCCGAATATCCTTTACCCTTTTTTTCTTCTGTAGATATTGATCCCATGCAAATTCTTGAAGAGGAACCATTATAGGATCATCAAAGTTGGATGGAAAATTGGTCTTCAGACACTAGGTTTCAAAACAGAACAATTAGTTTAGAGTAAGTTTTTTTAAAGTAGTAATAATTTCCTCCAATTTTTATGAGGCTTCCAAGAAATTTTATACCACGCATATCCAAGCTGCAATCTGGTTAGATGCCCCTTGTCAGCCACCCAGAACCCTGCGTTTACTTCCATTAAGTCCCTCCCCAGTCCATCCTTGTGCTCCGTCTTATTTGTGTCTTTGAGGACAAAGACTATGTCTTAGTTTTCCTATATTTCCACTGGCCTCAACATCTGGCATAGGATGGATCATTTATACATAGCAACTGAATAAACAAATGAATAAACAAGTTTGTGCCAAAAGTTTTATGATCTGCCACTTTCTTTTAGGACCAGTTTTCCTAAATTAAACTCTTACTTAACCCTCAGTGGATCTATGGATACTTTTAACTAAAATAAATAGACGCTTATTTAATTACTGCTTTAATTCACTGATATATGGAGAATGACCAAAAGGATATTGTGATTATACCTCTTTTGAAAAAGAGAATACTAAATATGTTTAGGTGTAGATATTGAGCATGGTTTTTAGTTTAACATATATTGTCTGTATGATCCAGAGAAAATTCTCACTAGTTAACAATCCCTGTCAAAAATAAAAAGTTTTAGTTCCTAATATGCCATACTTTCCCTCCTCCTAAAGGAAGAGAAGACAGTTGAGGCCACAACAATTCGGCCTCCCTTTTCTGAGTGGGTCTGAGGAACAGATGGGCCAACAGGGAGAAGTGACAGCTGGCCTCTCCCATCATGGCCTAACAGGACCCTGATCTGGCACGTGTCATCAAGGGTAGACAGCCAGGATGTGAGTGCATTTTGCCTTGGGACTCGGGATAGCAGATGAGGGTAACAGCAATCTGGCCACTGTCTTCCTAGACTACTGTCCCCAACCAATAGATGATGTGTGCTTTTTTCTCAATCCCAGTGTCTGCTTAGTCTGAGGCAATTGTGCGGATGATTCTCTCAAACTGAGGGACCACCTGGAATAACTAATAAGCCCAACAGTTTCCAAATTAAGCATACTTAACCACACTTTCTGCATAATTTAGTGTTTGTTCTAAAATGGACTACATCCAAATAAGTATATTAGGTAATACTCTTTAGAAATCTGAATCTTTGTCAGTTACTTAGGCATCTGGGATTGCTCACAAATGATCACATTGGACTTATTTTCACAGATCCTTTATTGAGATAGAACTAACTGAATTGACATTGATGTCGTCATATTCAAATAGAGCTACAGTAGGCAAAAGCTTACGAAAGGGAAATTATCACTACTAACATAATAATGGCATTGTTTTCTTGACTTAGTGTGTGCTCTACCACAGGGAAAGGCATTGTTTTCTTGACTTAGTGTGTGCTCTACCACAGGGAAAAGCATTGTTTTCTTGACTTAGTGTGTGCTCTACAGCAGGCCAAATAAAAAAAAATCAAAAGAAGAATCATATCTCATGTCATGTGAAATTATATGCAAGTCAAATTGTAGTGTGCACAATAGTTTTACTGGAAAACCACTACTCATTTACATATTGTCTGTGGGTGCTTTTGCACCACAAGGACAGAGCTGAGTAGCAGCCATTGAGAATCTATGGGCCCGAAGTCCTCATAACCTAGTATCTGGACGTTACACAAAAACACTGCCCACATCTTATCCACAGTGTGGAGCAGGCACTGAAAACACGTGCTTTCATAAAAGTTGCTGAGAAAAACAAAGGGATAAAAATCCCTCAAACACATGAGTTACAATTTAGGCCATAAAACTAGATCGATCCCAACAGCTCAACTAACACAATTTCTACTTGTTTTGGTGATCCATAGATTCTTTCCACAGCCTTCTGATCACTTATTCTCGTCATTTTGATGTAAACTTTACCTGTTTCACAAATTAGTTACTATTTCCTGATTGATATCATTACAAACTTTTCTCTAACTCTGTGGACTTGGAATAGGCAAGATAACAAAGATCTTTTTCTGTTTGGGAACATTTTGTGTCAAGTATCCAGCTGAGTACTTTGGAACATATAAACATGAATAAGGTATTGTCCTAGAGTCGAGTGGGAAGGAGAGAAGCGTGGCATAATTTTAAAGCATCGGTTCTGGAGCATACCCCAAAGACATGCTGAATTCCACATTTCCCCCGCACTGGGGTTATAGGTGTGTTGCAACATCCCTGACCGGGCCACATCATTCCAATTAAAGTGTTTTCCCACCTAGATCATTCTGTGTGTTTACAAATAATTATCTGTATTCTCCAAAGCACCTGATGGTTGGTCATTTATTAAGAAATCCCCTTAAGCAACTACTTCCATTGTAACGTAGGGACTGCTATAGAAATTTTAAATAATAACAAAAAACTTCCCAAATGGTTTTCAAAAATCACTCGGAGTGGGAGTTTGTAAAAAATAAAAAACCAGAAGTAACCGGTTTGGCTCAGCAGATAGAGCATCGGCCTGAGAACTGAAAGGTCCCCGGTTCGATTCCGGTCAAGGGCATGTACCTTGGTTGCAGGCACATCCCCAGTAGGGGATGTACAGGAGGCAGCTGATCGATGTTTCTCTCTCATCGATGTTTCTAGCTCTCTATCTGTCTCCCTTCCTCTCTGTAAAAAATCAATAAAAATATATTTAAAAAAAAATAATCTAAACTAATAAAAGCGAAATAGTAAAATTAACCGTTTCTCTGAGACAGGGTAAGCCACGCCCACCAGCCAATCAGAGCGGCTGTATGCAAATTAGCCCAACCAACATGGCGGCCGCCACTCAGGGACCTGAGGAAACGTTTAGGCAGCGTCCGTTGCAGCAGGAGCGAAAGCGAAACTGTTTTCGGCCCTTGGCGGGCAGGCTCCGAAACATGTTTCAATAATGTAACAATCATAGAATCCTGGGGAGCTGAAGGGAACAGCAGGCCTGGCCTGCCTTACTAAGAGTAACGAAGTCTCATTATAGACGCTGCGCTGCCAGGTGAAGCAGAGGAGGTTTCGTTACCTCAGCCCACCTCGCCTTAAAGGAACAGTGTATCAATTATAGGAGATAAACAAACCCCAAAAACCTGCGTCCAGCCAGCCTTGCTGGGACGTTGGGTCAATGGGAGCTGTGGGCAGCCTTAAAGCCCGTCACCCAGGCTGGCCACAACCCAGTAGGATGAGGGACGTTCCTGGGGGGCTTGGCCAGCCTGGAGACAGCCATCAGCCCCTCACCCAGGCTGGTCAGGCACACCAGCAGGTGGACATCCCCAGAGGGGTCCCAGACTGTGAGAGGGCACAG
>PVJC01049316.1:0-12219 GCA_004026665.1 Murina feae | reverse complement strand
CCGACTCTTTCCCACTCACCAGTCCCCTGCTGCCTTCCTTTTCCACTCCCTGGTGCCGCCAAGGGGTCTGGGGAGCTGCCAAGCAGGACCCCGGCCCCTGCAGCCTTGCTTTCCCACTCCCCGGTGCCCTGCAAAGGGCCTGGGCAGCCGCCAAGCAGGCCCCCGACCCCCACTGCCTCTTTCCCACTCCCCGGTGCCCTGCAAGGGGCCTGGGAAGCCGCCAAGCAGGCCGAGACCCCCCGCCGCCTCTTTCCCGCTCCCCAATGCCCCTCAAAAGGCCTGGGCAGCCGGCAAGCAGGCCCCCAGCCCCCACTGCCTCTTTCCCACTCCCCAGTGCCCTCCAAGGGGGCTGGGTAGCCGCCAAGCAGGCTGAGACCCCCCGCTGCCTCTTTCCCGCTCCCCGATGCCCCTCAAAGGGCCTGGGCAGCTGGCAAGCAGGCCCCCAGCCCCCACCACCTCTTTCCCGCTCCCCAGTGCCTCGCAAAGGGCCTGGGCAGCTGCCAAGCAGGCCGCCAACCCTGCCGCCTCTTTCCCACTCACGGGTCCTGGGTCCTGCGCTGTTCCGTCCTGCAGCCGCTCTGTGCACTTGGGAGGTCCCTCAGCCCGGCCTGTGCCCTCTCACAGTCTGGGACCCCTCGAGGGATATCCACCTGCTGGCATGCCTGACCAGGCTGGTGATGGGCTGATGGCTGTCTCCAGGCTGGCCAAGCCCCCCAGGAACGTCCCTCACCCCATTGGGTTGTGGCCAGCGTGGGTGACGGGCTGATTGGCGCTTTCTGGCTTTAAGGTTGCTCACAGCTCCCACTGACCCAATGTCCCAGCAAGGCTGGCTGGAAGCAGGTTTCTGGGGTTTGTTTATCTTCTATAATTGATACACTGTTCCTTTAAGGTGACGCCTAATAAGAAGCCTCCTCTCTGCTTCACCTCACGATGTCTATAATGAGACAATGTTACTCTTAGGCCTGCTGTTTCCTTCAGCTCCCGAGGATTCTATGATTGTTATTATGTTGCAAATGTGTGTTTTCCTTGAGCCAGTTTAAGCAGAGCGGGAGGCAGTTTCATTTTCACTCCTGCCGCAATGGAAGCTGCCGTTTACTCAGGTCCTTGAGTGGCAGACGCCATGTTGGCTATGCTAATTTGCATACAGCCACTCTGATTGGCTGGTGGGCATGGCTTACCCTGTCTTGGAGAAATGGTTAATTTCAATATTACGCTTTTATTAGTTAAGATAGTTTCAATGGCAGTGGGACATCTGAGATCAAATTAATGGACCACTAAAGTCATGAGAGTGAGTGACAACAAGAGAATACAGAGAGCAAACACCCACTGCTAACCTCTGAAGGGAGTTCTCCTTTAAATGGCCGAAGAGGACTAGAAAAAAGTCACGTAGAAAACTAGCAGAGAGCATAGAAACACCAGGTAGTGAAAGTCATGATCGTACCACAGTCAAATGAAAGACAACTGCAACTTCCATCAGACACAATAGCAAGAAACAGACAGAAAGCATGTAAGTGTAAAAGGAAAATGTTACTTTTTAATAATAAAATGTTCTTTAATCTATTACTCTTATACATGACAGTAAAGTCATTAAGTCAGCATGTGTGTATTTTTAAATGTTCATATATGTATATTCTTCTAATTGCTGGCCTTTCAGAGCCAATGTATTATTCTGATTAATAAGTCTAAACATAGAAGAGAAGAATAACATTTACTAAATGCTTAAATGTGCCAGGCACAACTTATATTTTGATATATAATTTTTACTTGATATATAATATATAATATCTTGCTATATAAATATTTGTGTATATAGGATCAGGTATGTTTTATTGTCTTTATATATACATACCCATAAACACACATACAAACCCTGCTCTCCAGATAAACTTAGGGATGTTTAAAACTACAGCCCTAATACTGATAAGATCCTGTGCCAATGTACAAGATCTTGAATACTGTTTTAACTAATTAATTAAATCCAAAGGCTATTGCATATTCAGGAAATAAGTATTTACTGCCATCTGGTGGAAGTTTTGCCTACCTACAAACAAATAAGTTAAAAAGGCAATATAAAATCTTTCACCGGTAAAATTATTTTGCCCTACTCAAAACTATCCTGCTTTAGTAATATTCAAAGAAAGAAAATGTAGAAAGCAGCAGATCAGAAATTGTAATGCCTGATTTATAATTCTTCCCACTATTTACTGAGACTCCCTTATTATCATATGCAAAATATAATAAAATTACTTTCTCCCCCAGAGATATAGCTGTTAACTCTCCTGTACCAACAGGTACAAGAGTAATAGATCTGTGGCAAACTGGCGATGAGTGTGCTGACAACTGACAACTGTGCTGTGTATGTCTGTCTTCCTTCCCCTCACGTCACCTAATGACATGAATGGCCCACAGAAACTAATATTATAGGGAAAGAACTGAACCATAATGCAGTACCTGGTGAAGTCACAAATATATTATCTCATTCATAATTAAATACTTTATTCCGCATTTTGTCCACAGCTTTATAGCATTGTGTATTTCTCCAAAACGAATCTTGAATTCTATAAAGCAATACTGTTGAAATCTCTAAACTGAATAAGGGTCCATTTCTAAACCCTGACTACCTTAGTATCTATGCTATTGTGAATTATAATAAAAAATATATATTTGGTCTTCAGCTCCTTTCCTAGCATAGAGCTTCTAAACCCCTTGAAATGTTTTAGGTGGTAGGAGAGATAAAAGTGTCTTTTATAACATTAAAAAAATTATTTTAGCCCTAGCCTGGTCTGGCTCAGTGGACAGAGCGTCAGCCTGCGGACTGAAGGGTCCCAGGTTCGATTCCGGTCAAGGTCATGTACCTTGGTTGCGGGCATATCCCCAGTGGGGGGTGTGCAGAAAGCAGCTGATCGGTGTTTCTCTCTCATCAATGTTTCTAACTCTCTATCCCTCTCCCTTCCTCTCTGTAAAAAAAATAAATAAAATATATTTTTAAAAGATGATTTTGGAATGCCACTAGGTAACCTAAGGGGGAGGCTATGATTGCAGGGTTGGGACTTTACAAGGAGGATGGTGACTTGTTCACCAATAGCCAATGATTTAATCAATCATCCTATATAACCGAACAATGGAACGACTTGTCGGCAGGGGGTGGGGCCGGTGAGCAGGTGGTGCCAGGCCAGCCAAGGCATGAGCCAGCAGGCACAGGGAGGGGACAGTAATGGGGTGGGGGAGTGGTGACCAGCAGCGGGGCAATGGGGGCCAACACCATCCCCTGATCAGCCCACCAGTCACCTCCCACAGAGAGAGGCCAGACTGCAGCTTAGGCCCACTCCCCGCGGCGGGTGGGGGTGGGAGGAGCCGTCAGTTGGACATCCTCTGAGGGCTCCCAGACTGCAAGAGGGTGCAGGCCGGGCTGAGGGACCTCCCTGAGTGCACACATTTTCATGCACAAGGCCTCTAGTAACTACATAATGGAGCCTCCATAAAAATTCAAGAAGACAGGGCTCATCTTCTGACTAGCTTATTATGCTTAGCATAACACTCTCCAGGTCCCTCCAAGCTGTCTCAAGGGTAACAGATCCTTCCTTTTCTCTTTTTTCCTCTTTTTAAAAAATCTTTATTGTTGAAAGTATTACATATGTCCCCTTTTTCCCCCCACTTAGCCCTCCATCCCACTGTTACCCCTCGCCCCAGGCCCTCACCACCCCACTGTCTGCATCCATGGCTTATGCACATATGTATACAAAGTCTTTGGTTAATTACCTCCCACCCTCCCCTGCCTTCCCTCCAAGATTCCACACTCTGTTCCATGCTTCCATGTCTCTGGATCCACTTTACTCATCAGTTTATTTTTGTCACTTAGATTCCACATGGGAGTGAGATCATGTGATACTTGTCTTTCTCTGACTGGCTTTTTCACTTAGAACGATACTCTCCAGGTCCTTCCATGCTGTTTCAAAGGTTAAGAAATTCTTCTTTTTTACAGCTGCATAGTATTCCATGATGTAAATGTACCACAGCGTTTTTATTCACTCATCTACTGATGAGCACTTGGGCAGTTTCCAGATCTTAGCTCTTGTACATTGTGCTGCTATGAACACAGGGGTGCATACATATTTTGTGATTCGTGTTTCAGGTTTCTTGGGATATATTCCTAGTACCTCTTTAGACACAGGTTTATTTGAAACACAGTTCTTTCAAGATAAAACCCATTCTCCTTGGTTTAGTATGTGTGGCCTCAAAAAGGCAGCTGCCCTACATCTGGCCCCACCCCTCTCCTCCAACCTTCTACTGCCACACCCTCTGTGTGCTATATGCACCACTTCTATGGAACTGGTTTGTACAATACCCCAGGCCTCCTTCCGTGTGGAAAAGCTGTCCCCACTGCCTGAGCACACTCTCTCTTTCGCACCTGCCTCCCTCTTCCATTGAGCAGGTCCTCCTCTGGACTCCTCACCCTTCCTTGTACCTCCCTGGCACTTTAGTGTTGCACTTTAGTGCTTTCTCATAAGCCCTCCACGATCCAATTTGCTGCAATACGTTTATCTCACTGTACTGAGCTCTCAAGGGAGAAAATTAGATTTTTCTAATGACATCACTGGTATCTACCAAATGTTTACAACAAGCTAGCTGTCCGATCCCAACCCCCAGGGTAGCTACCAGGATCAACTTCAAACTTCACTCCTATTACTAATTAGATCCCATTCAAGTACTTCCTTTCAAAACCTACAAACAAAGGGTCTGTCACTCGGTAACTCTGGTTGGAACCCCTTTCTTTCAGCTGCCCTCTCTTTTTACATTGTCAACACAGGATTTAGACATTCCACATCTCTGTCTGTCTCCTTGGCAATGTCAACAAGGATTTTCCTTTTATTTCTCTGCCAACCTGGGTCTATTGCTTTCTTTGAGAACCATGGAAAAGTTCACCCCAAGCAAGAACCTTCTTTAGTTAATCTCACATGAACCTGACTGTACCTGCACACACACACATAATCAGCCCTCCACAGCCTTGCCTGCTGATAATCCTGTGTCACCTATTATGTGCTGCTTTCTAAGCGAGAAGGTTCAGAAAGGGCAAGACTGAGTCCTCTGTGTTCTGTTCTACCTGCAGCATTCTCTACCGTGCTGTGCAGTTTCCAGGCACCTAAGGAACATATTAAAGCAGGTATGAAATCTTAAAGATGATGTTTGCTGTTGTATAAATTCCAAAATAATGACTCACAACTGCAGCATTTTCAGCATCACAGTTTGTGTGTCTTGCTTTTTAAGTAGTATCTAGATACTAAAATAAAACTGAAAAATCTATACATATAAACAGGTAATATGCTAATTGCCCTTACGGTGTCCCAGTCATGACCTATTTGCATATTGATGTGCATGCAGCAGGGGGAGGGGGGCTGGAGCCAAGTTCCCGGGGATCTGAGGAACGCGCCTGACAGGAACTCAGACTGTAAAAGAGGAAAATGAAGCAGCCACGGGGAGCTCTTCCAATCCCCCTGCACGGACACTCTACCCCAGGCCCCACATCCCCAGGGGGACAGGTGGATGGACACCCCACCCCAGGCCCTGCACCCCCAGGGGGACGGGGAGGCTGACCAGACGGGGAGAAGACCCAGAATGCATCTAGGCCTATGGAACCCACACGATTTAATCGTGCGCAGAGCTACTAGTAAAATAAATAAAAAGCCATGGAGCTTTTTCTCTCTTATAATAAAGCAAATGCTTCGAGGATGTTACAACTCAAAATGTTGGGAACTCCCCACCCCACTTCAATGACAAGAACAATGCTTTGCAATGAAAGATCTGGGCATCTTTAAAAGCAAGAAGATCAATACTCGCTGTTTTCCAACTGTCACAGGCTAGTTTCCACCTATTGTTGAAAACCGGTGTTTTATCAAGCAACAGTGACTACAATCGCTGTGACTCTGCCATGCCTCTGGACACTTCCCCACCAGCAGCTCAGGCATCTGAGGTAGGACTTGTCTGGACAGAGCCAACATGTGGAGTATAAAACCCCAACTAATGGATGTCAGTATTGTGAAACTACAACTTCTTTTTTGGTACTGTAAGACTATACCGAAACACCCAATCTGTTATACTAGTTAAAATCAGTAGAACATAGATTCCTAGCTTTCAATTTTCAGATATGTGTTAATGTTTAATTCTCAGGCTCTCACCTTGCCATAAAAAATGTGTTATTTAAAGTATTAAAGATGACAGAAGAGGTCCTACCCACACATCAGACTCTTTAATGAACACAATAGCATTTAAAGTCGTGTTCTCTAGAAATACAATGAAAAGACAATCTTTCAGGTTCTTGTACAGGTAGGAGCTGCTTTCTACTTTTCAGAGTTTAATGAGTTCATTTATGTATTGAGGTCACGGATCTTCATTAAAGTTAATAAACAATTAAATTCTTAACAATCCAATCATTTGAATGCATCAAATGACACAAGTTTTAATTACAGAAATGAATGAGGAAAACTAACAATGCGTAATTGTATCATTTCTGTAGACATCATCCGTAGCTTAAACAGCCATTGATTGGAAAGTGAATTAAGAAAAAGAACCACAAGCATAAAAGCCAAAAGAATTTTAATCCTAGTTTATCTTTTATGAGACATCTAGTAGACTTTTCTAATTCTATTCTAGATAAAAATTTTCTACCTGACTACTTAATTTTGTACAGTTAATTTCAAACAGTTACTTTTCAAAAAAACCTTCAAGACATTTCTCATATAAGGAGCCCATAAATTGCAAAGCTGTATTTCATTCAGCTGAAGGGATTCATAAATAATGAGCCAGTTATTTATAAAATAAGAAGAATCCTTATTTATCACAGAATAAAATGAATTATGCCGCTTACCTTGAACCACATACTCACTGTGCCAAGCACTTTACCTCATTCAATTCTTTCAGTAATCTTATTATATAAATATTGTGATTATCCCCCTTTCACCAGAGGATATTGAAGCTTAAAGAGATTAATTCACCCAAATGTGATTCCAAATGCTTCTCAGATACAAATCCCTAAATTCTCCTTCCCGTTATAGAAGTGTGAATAACTAACTTCTTTATACTCCATTCATTCCAAATATATTCATCAAATAAGTTCTAAGCACTGTCCCAGGTGCAGGGGAAACAGTGGTGATGTTAAGAAAATTCCCTGCCTTAATAGAACATACATTCTGATAGAGAAGTATAATAGGTATAATATAAAATGCACAATACATCAGATGGCAGTAAACACAGATTAACAGAATGGAGAGGGCCATGGGGGCGGGTGCCAGTATCGACAAGGGATCAGCATGTTTATGGAAACGTCCTGTTTCCCACATCTTCTTCTCATCAGTTCTCCATCTCCACTTCCTTGCCCTCCCTCACATCCAAACCCCAAAGTTAGATAAGTAATACCAAAAACTCCAAGACCAAATTCTGGTTGCAAATCCCAGAAGAAAGGAAGTTGAAAAACAGAAACAGATTTGAGGAGAGTAGAATGAAAGGATCTTTTCATACATCTAAAGAAAACCAGTCTTTTCTAAATTATTTTCAAGTTAGATAACCAAACTTTAATCAAATCATTTCTAAAACATCTATGCTTTTACTTCTCTCCACCCTTCATATCTATCTGATTGTCAACATGCTTTTAGCAGAGAAAGAAAAGAGCTTACATGTTTTTACCATATTTATTGACAGTTCCCAGACAATTCTATGTCTGAGGAAGAAAACCCTTTGCTCTCCAGTGGTGTCAACAATGCAAGTCACCCAACAGTGAAACTGTGGCACTGGAGATGAACCTGAAACTACCCAGACTACACAACAATGAGCTCATCAAACCTCTCCAACGCAGACATCCTGAAAGAGTGAAGCTCCATGGGAAATTTTAGGACCAATCACATGAACATGCAAATCAGATACCCCAATCCACTTGACCTTCCAGTAAACCAACCCCCAGGGTCCTGCTGCTGTTTAATATTTTTATTGCTGACACTATTACAGATGTCCTCCATTGTTGCCCCTCACTTCATGCCAGCCCCAAGCCCCATTCTCCCTCCCTCTGGCCATCACCACACTGTTGGCTGCATCCACGGGTTATGCATACATGTTCTTTGCCTAATCTCTTCATCCAGTTCCCCCCGCCCCCTTCCCTCTGACATATGTCACTCTGTTCCATGTATCTATTTCTCTGATTCTATGTTGCTTAATTTTAAGACAAAGATTATTCTAATATCTTCAGTTAATATTTACATTTGAAGAAAAATGGATCCGTCAACCCAGTAATGAAATGTGTATAATGTCCAAATTTGGACGTGCTCCTGCAAACATAATGTACTTTAGAAAACCTAACTTCCCATTTCTCTATTTCAGAATCAGAGATTCCATACTACGACATCCATCAGTCTTACCTCTGCCGCCAAGTAGTTCCCAGTTGCAAGATGTTTAAATCTGAACAAGCTGTTCCACTGTCCCGCACCCCCACGGCATGGGTCATGATGAACCACCTACAGACAAAAAAAGCAGGGACAATAATGGCTACAACATATTCATGAACCTGGCAAGCAAATGCCAACTGTTTACACAGGGTGCCCGCCTATTGACACTAACTCCTCAAATCTAATACATGTTTTCGTGAGAGGACAACGTAGCAGAAAAATAAAAGTCCCCATAAATGAGCAAAGGACATCACAGTGAATGCACTGTACACACATTACACTATGCTTTATGCAAATACAGCTTCACTCCAAAGACTTGTTCCCAGGCCAAAACTGGAAATACGGTGGGGTTCCCATTTGTTATTTAAGCATTCATTCAACAAACAGTACGAAAAACCTGCAAGGCGCCAAGTAGTCTTCTAGACAATAGGGACACTGCAATGAACAAGACTAGAGCTTTCAATGAATAAGACTTGAGGAACCAGGGGAGGCCACTTTAGAAATGACAATCAGCATGGACATCAGCCTATGATAAGACACACAGCATGAGGAGGTGATGTGTGAGCCAAAACCCAGAGGAAAAGAACAAGACAGTCATGCAGAGATTGGAAGAGCTCTTTCCAGGCAGAGAGAACCACAAATGCCCAGGCCTGGAGGTCTGGCTAACTTAATGCTTGGCCCTTTCCATGTGTGCTTGTGGCTACCACCATGTCCTTTGATGCCCGTCCTTGGAACTGGACTTGTCCCAAATGCTGAGCCACTATGCTCATTGAGAATTAAAGCACAAGATCTGAAACAGGTGGTAATGATCAGTTTGGTGCAGTAGCAAGACTCAGGCTTTACAGCCTGAAGATGACTGTGTTTGAGTCCCGGCCCAGCCAGTTACTATGGTATGTTAACATCTTCAAACCTGTTTCTTCATCTATACAGTGGGTTTAATTCATAGGATTTTTGTGGAGATAAATATCATAAGACATTCCAGAGTGCTAGGAGTACTCTTCATCCTTCTCCCGCAACAGGTTAGCTTCTTTTTATTGATACTGACCACTCTTGAACTCCTGCCCAGCCTCAAGTTCTGTGTACTAATATATATATATATGTAGATATATATATAGATATATCTATATATATATCTACATATATATAGATATATCTATATATATATGTTTATCTGTCTATGCTTTTTGTTAGACTTCATCTTTTGTGTCTTCTCCTACTCCAATAGCTCAAATGAGATAATAATTATGAAAATACTTCCAAGCAAAGTCTTTAAAACCAGCCCATCCTACAAGGCTCAGCTTTCAAATCAAACTTCTTCCACAAATCTTTTGCTAATCACACCAGCATCTGAGACTTTGTCAATGTCTGAATTCTTGCTCCCTTGGGGGATCCATAGATACCTTTGAGAATCTGATAAATCTATTGATTTTCTTATGTACACACACACATTACACGTGTTAGAGGTTAACAAATAATTTGAAGATCAGCATTGATCCCAGACTAAGAACTAGCCTATAGTAGGTCTAGCAATGGTAGTATAGCTCCCTAGGGAACAATTTAGAGATACAAAAAGGAAGATGTTTTCATTTATCACAGTGACTTGGGAGAAATGCTTTTGGCATTAATGGGCAGTGGACAAGACATTATACATCCTGCAATTCACACACGTTAGCTATTCTGTGTGGCACACAGGGCCATCCCACCTTCACCCTCCCATGCTTCCCTGGATTACAGGGGCTGGAAGCTTGACTTCTGGGGTGCTGGAGACATTTCATCAGAATGGAAAGTAGAGCAGAGTACAGAGAGGATCCTCTTTCGACTCCAGGAAAGGTGGCGGCAGCTGCCTAGTGCAGGCTCCTACAGGGTGCGGTGCAAGCTCCTAAAGGCTGGGGTACAGGCTCCTACAGGGTGCGGTGCAGGCTCCTAAAGGCTGGGGTACAGGCTCCTACAGGGTGCGGTGCAGGCTCCTAAAGGCTGGGGTACAGGCTCTTACAGGCTGGGATGCAGGCTCACTGGGTGGGTAGGTGAGGAATCCCAAAGCCCAGAAGGAGAAGTCTGTACAGGCTCAGAGGATGGGCAGTAATGGGTTACTGCACTGCCAGATCCTCATATATGACCATTGCTCCCAACCCATTTTCCCGGTCCAGTCCTTCCAATAACACTGAAACCTAATTTCCTATATTAAATCCCTCTTTTCTTGAAACACCTGATGCTCAGGCTTCCTGACTGATACACCACACAACAGAGAAATGTGCCCCAGCCTACCTCCTTCAAATCTCCTACAGAAAGAAACCCGCCACAAATATAAATTGGTAATACTTTGATACATAACATACTAAAAAGTATTTACATCAAGTTATATGAGAAGTCCAATGATGTAAGAGAAATACACTGTGAAGAGAGAAGCTTAAATGAATTCAAGACATCTCAACATTATTGAATAATTTATTCGCTCTCTCCCTTCTGACTGCTCAGCGGGTTATAACATTTCCAACTAATGCATTTTGTTGAAATGGATTTCAGTGCAGTGGTACAGTTACAGCCAAAGCTATAAAACTAATAGCAAATGTATTGAAAAGATTCAAAACTCCTTTCAACAAATTTAGAGCCAAACATCAAATAGGCAGAGGCACATGAAATGCAGGGAACTCACTGTAGCGGGAAGTCACTACGTGGCCTTTTCACCACTGTATTTCATTAATAAAGTTTTAAAATAATACCTCACATTATTGCTATCCCTTCACTTTTTTAATTTTTGAAGCACACTGATAAGAAATTTAGGGTGTGAAAATGCATATTTTAATTATTAGTTTCTTTTCAGGTAACTTATCTTTCAGTCTTACCAGGATGAGAGAAGTTGTCAGTAGAATTCTTGGGGGATGGCTCTTTTCCCCAACATCTTCTCAATTCCTTACCTCCCACTGAAGGATACAGTCTCTCCTGAATGCCACAGACTGAAAGGATGCCTCAACAAGTGGTGGATTCCAAGATAGAAAATATGTTCTTTGTGCTATTTCATTTCTATTACAAACCATGTCATAACTTAGAGAATTGTTTTGATGTTACACTTCTAATTAAGGCTCAGCTCATTTGCATAAACATCATACTGCTTCATTTCTCTGTTTCAGTAGTCTGTAATTTGCTTCATTGTCCCTGTTTCAATTATGGTTATTTCCCTCTTTTTTAATCATGTACAATTAAGTCTCTTCTGTTAAACACTAAAGAGTTTAATTACGCACCTCTGCTTTCATTTTCCTGTGCTCATATAGAATGCTGTCTTATCCTCTGCGCTTACCACTTCTCTCATGTGTCCTTCAAAGCTAGGTATACATATACTATCTTCTAGATTAGGTATTTGCATGTTGAAGTACATATTATTTTATTATAAAGTATTTTCCTTTTATTTCTCCTTCATATTAGAATTTGGGGATTTTGTTAATTTTTAATCATGAGAATATATAGGTAATATTACCTATCAGTTTCATTTTAGGATATTAAAGGAAGTATCAGAGAATATATGCTGTAAAGGGGAGTAGTGAGTTTAAGGAAGTTGAGATCTACTGTATAAGCCTGGGTATGCATTAAGTCAAGATGGAATTTATCAGATGTTGGCTTGTTTATAAGCAATTATGCTTATCTTATCTCCTCCACTGTATAGAAAGATTCTGTAAAGAAAATCCATATCTTACACTTTCCTAATTACTCTACCATATTGGGACATTTTAAAAAATACTTTTCAAAGGTTGAATGAATTCTTAACTATGGTTCTCCTCATCCCACTAGAAAAAAA
>PVJC01049315.1:0-12227 GCA_004026665.1 Murina feae | reverse complement strand
TCATATGTCTCTTGGCTTTCTGAATGTCCTCTTTTGAAAAGTGTCTGTTTAGGTCCTTTGCCCATTTTTTGATTGGATTGTTTGTCTTCTTTTTGTTAACTTGTATGAGTTCCCTATAAATGTTGGAGATTAAACCTTTATCAGTGCTAACATTGGCAAATATGTTCTCCCATGTAGTGGGTTTTCTTGTTGTTTTTCTGATGGTTTCTTTTGCTGTGCAGAAGCTTTTTATTTTGATAAAGTCCTATTTGTTTATTTTCTCTTCAGTTTCCAATGCCCTAGGGGCTGTATCAGTGAAGAAGCTACTTTGGCATATGTCTGAGATTTTGTTGCCTTTGTATTCCTCTAATATTTTTATGGTTTCTCGTTTTACATTTAAGTCCTTTATCCACTTTGAGTTTATTTTTGTGTATGGTGTAAGTTGGTGGTCTAGTTTCATTTTTTTGCATATATCTGTCCAATTTTCCCAGCACCATTTATTGAAGAGACTGTCTTGATTCCATCGTATGTTCTTGCCTCCTTTGTCAAATATTAATTGAGCATATTGGTTCGGGTCGATTTCTGGGTTCTCTATTCTATTCCATTGATTATATGTCTATTCTTGTGCCAGTACCAGGCAGTTTTGAGAACAGTGGCTTTATAATATAGCTTGATATCTGGTATTGAGATCCCTCCTACTTTGCTCTTCTTTCTCAGGATCGCTGCAGCTATTTGGGGTCTTTTTTTATTCCAGATGAATTTTTGGAGAGTTTGTTCTAGGTCTGTAAAATATGCTGTTGGTATTTTAATGGGGATTGCATTGAATTTACAGATTGCTTTGGGTAGTATTGACATTTTAATGATATTGATTCTACCAATCCATGAACATAGTATATTCTTCCATCTGTTTATGTCTTCCTCTATCTCGTTTTTCAACGTCCTGTAGTTTTCTGAGTAGAGGTCTTTTACCTCTTTAGTTAAATTTATTCCTAGGTATCTTAGTTTTTTTGGTGTGATGGTAAATGAGATTGTTTTTTTAGTCTCTCTTTCTGTACATTCATTATTGGTGTACAAAAATGCCATAGATTTCTTGGCACTAATTTGTATCCTGCTACATTGCTGAATTCATTTATTAAGTCTAATAATTTTTTGATGGAGTCTTTAGGGTTTTTTATGTACAATATCATGTCATCTGCAAATAAGGAGAGTTTTACTTCTTCTTTTCCAATTTGGATGCCTTTTATATCTTCTTCTTGTCTAATCACAATGGCTAATACTTCCAGTACTATGTCAAACAGGAGTGGTGAGAGTGGGCAACCCTGTCTTGTTCCTGTTCTAAGGTGAAATGGTTTTAGTGTTTGCCCATTGAGTATGATGTTGGCTGTGGGTCTGTCATAAATAGCTCTTATTATGTTGAGGTAAGATCCTTCTATTCCTATCTTGCTGAGAATTTTTATCAAAAACTGGTGCTGGATTTTGTCAAATGCTTTTTCTGCATCAATTGATATGATTAAGTGGTTTTTATCTCTTAATTTGTTTATGTGATGTATCACATTTATTGATTTGCAGATATTGTACCATCCTTGCATCCCTAGCTGTTAATTCTGACTACTATATGGCCATGAGGAAAAAGTAATCACAGTGACAAGGAGGGAAATGTAAAACCAGGCACTAGAGCCAAAATGTCACTCCCTAGTGACTGTCATTTGGCAGAGAGCAACCCATTCCTCAAGTGGCTCCATGCTTTGAGGCATCACTTCTTCCTTCACAAGGACAGAGTATTGTATCAAGAGTCAAACCACTCAAGTCTTACAAGCCCGGACTGGCTCCATTACTTTCTTAAGTTATCTGACCATCAGTCTCCTTGACTGTAAACTATGAATAAAGTAGTGGCTCCAAACTCATGGTATGTGTGAGAATTAAAGAAGTAACTGCTGTAAGTGTCTTTTATAGCACTTGACACGCAGTAGGTACCCAATAAATGATACATATTATTACCAACATTATTAATATTACCATAATTTATTCTTATACTTTTGTTTAATATCTCACTTGCTGCTGAAATGATAGTTAAGATTCAACCAGGTCCCACATTTCAGAATTATTTAAAATCTCTTAAATGAATGCATCTTTCATCAGTGAAAAGCATAAGATTTGTCACTTCGTCATTCACAAATATTCTGATTTATTTTGACAAATACCAGCCAACTTGTCATGTTATAGCCAATATTATTTGTAAGTTGTTTATTCTGAAAAGGAGAGAAATCATAATGATTGTGACAAGACAAGGAACCATCAAGCATTCAGTAATAAAAGGCATAAACATAACTATAAAATCTCTTATTGAAATATTTAAACATCAATAAATCTCCATCAAAAATATCATACAAAAATGCAGAGCCTAGGAATGCATATTGTTGATGTAATGGCTGATGGTTTCCATACCGAGTTGGTTAATATAACATGTCAACTTGATTGGACCGTAGGGACCCAAGTATTTGGTAATCTGTGTGTTTCTGTGAGGGTGTTTTTGGATGAAATTAACATTTAAATCAGTAAACTGAGTAAAGCATATTATCCTCCCCCATTCAATCAATTGAAGGCTAGCATTGAACAAAAATACAGTAAGAGTCCTGCCTCTATCCCCAGTAAGAGAAAAATCTTCCTGCTTTCAAAGTGGAACCTCAGCTTTGTCCTGCCTTTGGACTCAAACTGAAACATCAAATATCCTAGGTTTCCAGCTTGCTGGTTCACCTAGGTTAACATCTCCAAAATCATGAGTCACTTCTAATCAATAATTCAATAAATCAACAAATTAATCAATTAATCTTACTGGTTCCATTTTTCTGGAAAACCCTGACTAATACGCATGCCCATAAACATGTAACAATAATGAGAAGAAATAATCAGAGTGTTTACTATGTGCCAAGCACTGTTCTGTGCTCTTTGTAGAAAATAATTCATTCCTTATCAGGTATTTCTGATATCTACTGTAGAGAAAACAGAGTCAAAGAGAGATAGAATAACTTGTATCAGCTTATATAACCAAAATTTTAACCTATGCACTATGGATCCAAATCTATGCTTCTAACCATCAAGGTATATCTGGGGTGAGGCTGACCACCATTGGAAGCCCAGTTTCGCTGTAGACAATTCTATGTGACTTCGGCACCATATTCTTGTCTTTTAAAAAATGACTCATGGGAATTTTGTAAGAATTAAATATTAATGAATGTCTACCCTATTTTCCCAACCTAGCGTTGTATTCAATGATTGCTACCTCCTTTTCCCATCGTGAATAAATTGTTCTTGATTCTATTTTCATAAACATAGACTATTTTAACCTCTGAGTATTTCCAAAAATAAAAACACTACTATGTTCTTCCATTCTTGGCCCTTTTGATAAGATATCTGCGATACACTTTCAAAATTAGAAGTTAACATAAATTAGTCAGTTTTAATATCCTCATTTCTATCAAGTGATGCCGTGCATGCCATGTTGTAAAACAAATTTTCATAATTTTATAATCATGATTAAGTGAAAAAGAACTTGCATTCTGACATTAAAATAATATACATCCTCTAAGAGCTCTAACTCCAGCATCACAAATGTTATAGGTTATTTTTTTATTCTATTCACTTTTTTTCAGGAATTTACTTGCCAGCCAACTCTATACAAATTGCATTGTTCATTATTCCTTACTAGGAGCCAGGTGCACGAAATTTGTGCACTGAGGGGGAGAAGGGTTCCTCAGCCCAGCCTGCCCACTCTCAAATATTGGGAGCCCTTGAAGGGTGTCCTGCTGATGGCTTAGGCCTGCTCCCTGTTCCCCTTGGGGAGCGGGCCTAAGCCACAGTCTGGCCTCCCTTTGTGGGAGGCAACCAGGCTAATCAGGGGAAGCCACCAGCCCCATCACCCTGATGCTGCAGCCACTACCAGTCACTGCAGCCACCAAGGTGTTTTCATCAACACAGACTCCAATCCCTTCATCATGAAAAATGACAACTTTCTTTAGGCATTTTCAAGATGTGTCTTTCATAGGATATGACATTTCTTTTTTCTTTTTTTATCTTCACCTGAGGATATGTTTCCATTGATTTTTAGAGAATATGGAAGAGAAGGGAAAAAACAGAGAAATAACAAAGTGAGAGGAATACTTTGATTGGTTGCCTCCTCCCTATGCCCTGACCTGGGCCCCAGCCAGGGAGGAACCTGCAATCTAAATACATGCCCTTGGTCACAATTGAACCCAGACCCTGCAGTCAGCAAGCTAAGGCATTATGCACTGAGCCAAACTGGACAGAATGTGCCATGTCTTAGCCTTCCAGCAGTGGACCTTCATTTTTTTCCCCCCCGTAGTGTGGAGGAAAAACCCTAGATCACCTTCTTGGATACTTATTACCCAAGTTACTAAGAATATTACCAGTGGAATACAGGGAGCTTAGCCAATGAGCAGTCAGAAAAGGTGTTTCCTCTGTAGTTCACTCTGATCACCAGCTCCACGCTTGCCCCTCCAAACCCAGCTCCACCTCAGTCCAGGCCTGTAACCTGTGGCCAAGGATGCAGGCCTGGGCAGGGGACCCCAAGCCCCTCTGATCACCGGCTTCACGGAGCCCAGGCCTCTGTGATCACTGGCTCTGGTCCTACCCCCTGCCAACGCCGGCTCTGCCCTTGCCCTCTGGCAACCTCTGGCCAAGGCTGCAGGCCTGGAAAGGGGTCACCCAGGCCCCTGCCATCACCAGCTCTGCCCGTGCCCAGACCCCGGTGATCATAGGCTCCACCCCTGCCCATCCAATCACCAGCTCCGCCCCTGCCCAGGCCCTGAGATCACTGGCTCTGCCCCTGCCTCACTGCAGTCTCTGGCCAAGGCTGCAGGCCTGGGCAGGGGCAGAGCCAGCAGTCGGTGGGGCCTGTGGGTCCCCTGCCCAGGCCCTGAGACTGCGGGATCCACCCCTGCCCCACTGCAGCCTCTGGCCAAGGCTGCAGGCCTTAGCAGGGGACCCCCATACCCCTGCTTTGCCGGTTCCACTGGTGCCCAGACCCCTGCAATCACAGGCTCCATCCCTGCCTCTCAGATTGCTGGCTCTGTGGAGCCCAGGCCCCTATGATCTCCAGCCTTGCCCCTGCCCATGCCTGAGGCCTCTGGCCCAGGCCTTATGCCTGAGTAGGGCACCCTCATACCCCTCCAATCACTGGCTCTGCCCCTGCCCCCTCCAATCACCAGCTTTGCCTTTGCTCATGCCTGAGGCCTCTGGCGAAGGCCTCTGGCCTGGGCAGGGACCCCCAGCCCCTTCTGATCACCTGTTCTACCCCTCAGCCTCCCTTGACCACTTCAAGTGGTGGGGCTGAGCCAGACTGGGTACAGCCATCTTGTGGTTATGGGGGAAGCCATCTTGTGGCTATTGGAGTGGCCATCTTTTGTGATGGAGTGATGCCTAATTTGCATATTACTCTTTTATTAGATAGGATGTGGCTATGGGTGCCATCATCTTGTGGCCATGGGGGCGGCCATATCTGTGATGGAGTGATGCCTAATTTGCATATTACTCTTTTATTAGATAGGTTAGGACAGAAATTATAAGAGCTCATAGTTTTTGTGACATTTGAATAGATATCAGGAGCAATAATGTTTTGTATAACTTACATTTCTTTATAAAAAAACTAACTGCATTAATATCATTAGTACATTTTATGTAGAGAGCTGTCAAGGTTATACCCATAGCAGCTAAGAAAATGTCAATGTTTTCTTCACCTTTTTATTCTTTTTTCTTTAATCCTCACCCGAGGATATTTTTCCAATGATTTTTAGAGAGAGTGGAAGAGAGAGGGAAAGACAGAGAGAAACATTGTTGTGAGAGAAACACATCAATTTTTTGCCTCCTGTATGCCCTGACCAGGGCCTGGGCCAGGGAGGAGCCTGCAACCGAGGTACATGTCCTTGACCAGAATCAACCCTGGGACCTTTCAGTCCTCAGGCCAACACCCTCGCCACTGAGCCAAACTGGCTAGGGCATTCATCTTTTTATTCTCAATATGTAAGTAAATGTAATTCTTTATATTAATAGCTTTATTTAGATATAATTAACATACAATAAACTATACATATTTCACTATATAATTTGACAATTTTTTGACATATTTATACTTATGAAATGATCATCACAATAAAGATAATAAATATATTTATCACCTTCAAAAGTTTCCCTCTGCTCCTTTGTAAATCTATCCCCCTTTCTGGCAATCCTACCATTTCCAAATGTGGTGAAAAGACTTTGATGTGGCCTCCTGTTGCTCATGCCCTTGCATAATCCCCTCTTCTTGAGTGTGGGCTGGACCTGTGGCTTGTTTCTAACCAATAGAATATAACCTCTTTTGTATTTATAACACTAATGGTGGGTGAAGATCAAGTAATATCAGTTGTATATGATAATAATTAGTAATTTTTAAAAATTAGAGAAAGGTGAGTTCTAGCAAAAGAAAAGAGGAGGACTTTTGGAGAAATGCAGTGACAGCTTTTTCTTCTGACAACTTAATGTTAACTTTTTCCTTTTGCTTGATGACCATTGTCATCATTTAAGCCCTGTTTTATACCAAAAAATTCTAGATGGTTTGTCCTTAATAAGCACAAAATATCTAAACTCACTTTTATTTATATTTAGCTCTTCATGCCTAAAAGCTACAGGACTTAAATTGTTAGAAATCCTTAGAAAGCGGACTGATCTCAAAACCGCAGCTTGTGCTTTCAAGTCAGATCAAAATACCTCTATTGAGTGCTGACTATATGAGAGTCATGTTCAGGTGCTGCAGATAGAAGATTAATAGAAATTGTTGTTGTCCTTAAGGAAATTTTATTTGCACTACAGACTTAAAAACATAAGAAGATGATTCCAATGCAGTGTATCAAAGTCCAATGAGATATAAATGAGGTACAACCTCAATGATATAAAGCCTACATAAGTAGACAAGTGGTTGTGTGAATAGACATTTTCCCACCACCTCTCCCGCCCCCCCCCCCCCCCCCCAGGTTTCCAGAGAAATATTTTCACATGATTTTGGTACTAAAAATATGTCATCCTGCCAGTATGAGCCCAAAATCAAAATGTATAAACTACAAGATAAGGACATTTGAGAACAAATACAAGGAGAGGAATCAGCACAATTTTTCTTTTATCCCCATCCCCACAGAGTCCTATCTCTCTACTCAATATAAAAGGTCCATTCTGCTGAATGGCTAATAATACTGAAATTAACTACAGGAAAAGCCTTATTTGATTCATTAGAAGTTCAATATTATAGGTTTTTACAAAGATATATGGAAGTTTTCCTTGCTGTAGTAGCAATCCATCTTCCCCGAAGAGAAAAAGCAGAGGTTGCAAAAAGTTTTTTAAAGATCCATAAATGGCAACATGTGGTTAATGAGACAATTTAAAACCTGCATAGCTGAGACTCGTTAAAGAGAGATATGCAAAGAGAGAAATCTAGTATTTCAAACCATTTTCCCCCTGGGAATATTTTCTAATTCCAGATGAGTCTGATAAGAGGGAGAGTAGCTGAACATGGCTTTATAAAGATTCATAAGGCCAAGTCTTGAATTAGAGTTCAAGACCAGCTGAGAAGGGACTGTCAACCTGAGTGTTTTTCTATATGATTTTAGCTTGAACATCATGTTTACTAAATTCCATGAGGAACCACCTCACGCATAAACATGCCAAGAGATTCTCATGGCAGTTGCAAGAATTTTGTGACATTATCTCAGTAGTCGGTGGCATTATTTTTGCCATATTCTACCAGTAAAAATTAAGTCACAGTGTCAGCTCAGACTCGAGGGTAAGGGAATACACAGTGCTGTGAATAGAGGGGGGCATGACTCCTGGAGAAGGGCATCTTTAAAAATGGCTTACTACAGAATGACTTTAGGTCATAGGAAAGTACTTAATTGATTGACAATCCCAGCTGAGCTCTCGACCAATAACCAGTATCAACTGCCAACCTAATAAGTCAGCCATCAAGAACACCCAGCCCTAGCAGGTTTAGCTCAGTGAATAGAGCTCAGCCTTTGGACTAAAAGATCCAGGGTTCAAGTTCTGTCAAGGGCACATATCTTTGTTGCAGGCTCTGCCCTGGCCTGGGCCCTGGTCAGGACTTGTGCAGGAGGCAACCAATCAATGTGTTTCTCTCACACTTATATTTCTCTCTGTCTCTCTTGCTCTTTCCACTCTCCCTAAAATTCAATGGAAAAATACTCTCAGGTGAGGATTAACAAAAGAAAAGAAGAGGATAAACCAAGATAGAAGCATAGGTAAACACCAGAATTGCGGCCATGCACAACCATTTCAAGATTACAAGGAAAAGAGGGAACAGACACCACCCAGACCCACAGGAAGGCTGACTGAGTGGAAATTCTACAACTAGAAAGAGACTGAGACTCGGAGGTGCGGAAATAAAGTGCAGAGGTATGGAGGCGCGCGTGAAGAGGCTCATGGAAAGGGCTGGCAGCATTTCATACAGGAGGGAGGCACAGGCTCCTGACAGCTCTGAACTCCAGTTCCAGGCGAGTTTCTGGGGACTCAGAACCATACGGGGAGGAACTGGACTGTCTGGCACTGTCGGACACCATCTGGCACCGCCTGGCACTGGGAGGAACTCCAGAGAGGCTTGAGACCCGGTGCCTCTTAGGGCAGGGCGGAGAATCAGCCATAGCTGGTTGCTCTGCCCTGTAAATTTCCTGAGACCCCACCCCACCCAAGCTGCGTGCAGAGGCTTTTGCATATAAAAGGCTGGGAAACCTCAGGCAGAAGCTAAATTAGCACCTCCTTGGAGTTCCAAGAGACTGTGTACCCAGTGGTCAGAGCAGGACCACCCAGTCTACAACTCCTCAGACTCATAAGGGACACACTCAGGGGGCAGACTCAGTGAGCACCAAAGCCCAACTGAAGCAAGTCTTGTCCCATAAGGGTGTCTCCAGCATAGAAGTTCTCCCACCGAAGACATAGCTGATTAATGCAGGGAAGCCACTCTGTCAAAGCAGGGAAGCAGCCAAAATGCAGAGACAAAGAAACAGGTCACAAATGACAGAAATGGAGGAAAGCAAATGACTAGATATAGAGTTCAAAACCACGGTTATAAGGTTTTTCGAGAATATGCTAGAGACTGCTGATAAATTTAGTGAGACCCTTGAGGATATGAAAAAGGACCAGCTAAAAATTAGACATACACTGAATGAAATAAAGAATAATATACAGAGATCCAGCAGCAGACTAGAGGATTGCAAGAATCAAGTCAAAGATATGAAATATGAAAAAGCAAAAAACACCCAGCCAGAAAAGCTAAAAGTAAAGAGAATCCAAAAATATGAAGATAGTGTAAGGAGTATCTAGGACAACTTCAAGCATACCAACGTCAGAATTATAGGGGTGCCAGAAGAAGAGAGAGAGCAAGATATTGAAAACCTATTTGAAGAAATAATGACAGAAAACTTCTCCTACCTGGTGAAAGAAATGGACTTCCAAGTCTAGGAAGCGCAGAGAATCCCAAACAAAAGGAATCCAAGGAGGACCACACCAAGACATATCATAATTAAAATGCCAAGAGCAAAAGACAAGGAGAAAATCTTAAAAGCAGCAAGAGAAAAGCAGTCAGTTACCTACAAGAGGACACCCATACGACTGTCAGCTGATTTCTCAAAAGAAACTTTGCAGGCCAGAAGGGAGTGACAAGAAATAGTCAAAGTGATGAATAGGAAGAAACTATAACCAAGATTACTTTACCCAGCAAGGCTATCATTCAGAATTGAAGGTCAGACAAAGAGCTTCACAGATAAGAAAAAGCTAAAAGAGTTCATCACCACCCAACCAGTATTATATGAAATGCTGAAAGGTATCCTTTGAGAAGAGGAAAAAGAAGAAAAAGTAAAGATAAAAATTATGAACAACAAATACATATCTATCAACAAGTGAACTTAAAAATCAAGTGAATAAAAAAAATCTGATGAACAGAATAATCTGGTGAATAGAATAGAATCAGGGGCATAGAAAGGGAGTGGACTGACAATTCACATGGGAAAGGGGTGTTGGGAGTGTGGGAAGAGACTGGACGAAAATCGTAAACCTATGGATGAGGACAGTGGCGGGTGGGATAAGGGCAGAGGGTAGGGTGGGAACTGGGAGGAGGGGAGCCATGGGGGAGGGGGGACGAGGAACAACTGTAATAATATGAACAATAAAGAAAAAAATGGAAAAAAAAACAAGAAGAAGGAAAGGGAAGCCCAGCTGAATCTTCAAATAATTCTAACTGTAGTCATCATCTGACTAGAACCATATAAGAAAACCCAAGTGAGAATTCTAACTGTAGTCATCATCTGACTAGAACCATATAAGAAAACCCAAGTGAGAATTCTCCAAGTCAGCCCAATCACTGCAGAGACACAAGAAATAATAATTGTTGGTTTAGGGCATTGAGTTTTGTAATGGTTTGTTATGCAAAATTAGATAGTAGAAATACCTTTCCTATCCAGGCAATAAGAATAAGAATGTATTCTATAATATCCATGGTCACAAAGAATAGAGAAATAACTATATAATTAAAAAGCCAGTAAAGAGGGAAAATAAAAACAACCAATCCAAACAAATGAGTTTATAGCTATTTCACAGCAGGCCAATGCTACTGCAGCAATTAGGGAAAGAAGTAATTATTAAAGTCATATGTTTAAAAGTACTAGGAGTCTATAGAAGCAAACGGTTACACAAAATAAAATTCTAAGGAGAATTCTGAAAAGTACCTAAGAGAATAAATTTTCTCAGGGGAGTTAATAACATCCAATTATTTTTCCCATGGAACATGAGGTAATTTCAGTTGTAGACTAAAGATCTAGTTTGTCCAAGCTTCAGGTTTGCGAAGCACAGGGCCTCTAACAGAGGAAATGTAAACTGGAAAAGCTTTGAGTAATCAGAGTCAAAATAGTCTGTCAAATTAATAACGAGGGACCTAAAGCAATATACTCACAAGACATTTTCTGCATTTTGAGGCTATAAAAGTATAGTGGGACATAGTCCAAAATCTTTTATTAGGGGACTAAAATTCTCTGTTTCTCAAAGCTTAGGAAACTAAAACTTACTTCAAGCATACTGTCCAGTTTCTCCTTCAATATTTGCCAAAATGTGGAAATATGCAGGGTGTGAGCCTAGAGTTTTGGCCCTCAAGCTTAGAACAGGAACTATTGCAATGCCTCACACCTGAGAAAAACAAGGCCAGCCAGGCTCTAAGCCAGAGTCTGGAAGAGACACATCTTAGAAATAAAGACAAGGCAGACACAGACTGTGTAACTAAAACTAAAATGCAGCTTCAACCTAGTTCAATTTTCAATTGGATTGAGATAACAAGACTCTCATTCTGTCTGCTCAACAGAAAAACAGAGAATCTTCTCTGATAGAAGTTTATGACATCAGGAATATCTATAACTTTTTATATGTCTAACATCCTCTATAATAAAGATGTAATATGCAAATGGCCATTACACTGTGAAAGTAAAGAGTAACAACCAACCATGTAATGACCAGATCACAGATTAGCAGGAGGGTGGAGCAGTGAGCTACAAACTGGTGGCAGAGAGCTACAGGAGAGGACAGGGCAGCAAGCTATGAGGGAGGGGCAGGGGGCTGGGGAAAGGGAACGGGGGGAGCTACAGGAGCACAGGGAAGTGGATGGAGAGCTACTGGAGGGCAGCAGCCAGCTACTGGCAAGCTACTGGTGCACGAATTCATGTGCACAGCTACTAGTATATAAATGTTCAACATGTAATAAAGAATAATTAAAATGCCAAGAGCAAAAGACAAGGAGAAAATCTTAAAAGCAGCAAGAGAAAAGCAGTCAGTTACCTACAAGGGAGCATCCATACATCTGTCAGCCGATTTCTCAACAGAAACTTTGCAGGCCAGAAGGGAATGGCAAGAAATATTCAAAGTGATGAATAGCAAGAACCTACAGCCAAGATTACTTTACCCAGCTAAGCTATCATTCAGAATTGAAGGTCGGATAAAGAGCTTCACAGACAAAAAAAAAAAAAGCTAAAGGAGTTCATCACCACCCAACCAGTATTATATGAAATGCTGAAAGGTATCCTTTGAGAAGAGGAAGAAGAAAAAGTAAAGATAAAAATTATGAACAACAAATACATATCTATCAACAAGTGAATCTAAAAATCAAGTGAATAAAAAATCTGATGAACAGAATAAACTGGTAATTAGAATAG
>PVJC01049314.1:0-12226 GCA_004026665.1 Murina feae | reverse complement strand
GGGGCAATCAGGCAGGCTGGCAGGCAGAGGGATTAGGGGGGATCAGCAGACAGGCAGATTGGTTAGGGGTGATCACGCAGACAGGCAGGCAGGCAGGCAGGAGACTGGTTAGGAGACAGTGGTCCCAGATTGCAACAGGGATGTCTGACTGTTGGTTTAGGGATCTGGCCTAAACTGGCAGTTGGACATCCCCTGAGGGATCCCGGATTGGAGAGGGTGCAGCCCTCCCATTCCTGCACGAATTTTGTGCAACAGGCCTCCTCTAGTATATATATATATATATATATATATATATATATATATATATATATAGAGAGAGAGAGAGAGAGAGAGAGAGAGAGAGAGAGAGAGATTAGAGATACTGTGCAAATTTGATATTTCCTGCTAAAACCCTTCAAATCTATTTTATGTATTTCGCTTGCTAAACAGGATTGTTCAGCAAACAAGGAGGACCAAGATGTAATGCTGGTTTTGCTTTAATACAGTGCCATTCTGGGCCGCCCTGAGCCTGTCCTGTTGGTGTAGCAGGGATGTTTGCTGACTCCCAAGATGAATGGCCTCAGCCTGGGTTTGGTCAGCGGCTGCACCAGCAAGGGACTGGAGGTGCTGGGTGGGCAGTATTTCCCCTCCTCGCTACCTCTGGCAACCTCTGCAGTAGGGTCTCCTGAAGGACAAGCCAATGGTGGTTCCAGCTTCTTCAGGGTGATCCAGCTCTTCCCTTTGTCTTTCCAGCCTGGGAACTATAGCAGCTTCCTGCAATTCCTAGTCTCTGGGTTGCCTCACCCACTCCAGTTGGCTTCCCAGCCTCTTCTATAACCTGGGTAACCAATTCCCTGCATTCCTTTCCCTGAAACTCTAATAGGACAGAAAGAGCATGGATCTAAAGGCTATGTGACCTTGGGCAATAATTTAACTCTTGTGTGTGTGTGTGTGTGTGTGTGTGTGTGTGTGTGTGTGTGTTTTGTTCCTTCGTAAAATGGAGCTAACCTACCCCCAGGGATATTTATGAAATTGGCTGAGTTAATGAGGAACCTGGCCCATTGCCTGGTTCATTTTAAGAATATAATAAAAGCTATTCCACTCCCTTCTTTTTCTTTGGCACTAATCTGATTGTGGTGAGTTATGAGACAGTAAAATGAATATGAGATGCAAGCAAAAGTTTAAGGCTGTAAATATTAGAACACAGATTTTACTTTTTTCTTTTTATAAGAACAAAGGAACTAGGTTCATCTGATAAGTTTATGACTTTGTCTGTCTCGTGACTGTGTATTATATTAGTCTCACATTTCCATATTATACCTCAGAAAATGAAGTGCACAAGGTAAAGAGAATATACTTTCCAAACGATCTATACTGAGTTGGTCACAGGGATGACACTTCAATGTGCAATTCCCACACTTCAAAACACTTTGGAAGGGTGTGTGTATGTTAATGGGCTGGAAGCTGGATAGATACAGCAAGACTGGCATAATGTTATAATGTTGATAATTATTGAAGTCAGGTGATTGGTACATGAGGAATTCATTATGTTATTCTCTCTTCTTCTGTGATAAAAAGTTTTACAGTCCTCTTATCAAGACTAGGTATTTCCTTACTCACCCATTTTACTTTAATTAAAAAAACCCAAACTTACTGAGAATGCTAATGTGAGAGGTATGTTTATTTTTTGAAAATCAGTGAGTAGAGAAAGTAAAAAAAAAAGGTATATAAAAAAAGCAACATCAGTAAAAAGGCAGATTAAAAAGAAAGTAAAAAGGAATTCTAGAACAGATAAATACAATAACTAAAATGAAAAATTCACTAGAGGGATCTTCAAAGGAAGACTGGAGGAGGCAGAAGAAATATAATAATAACCTATATATGTAGGACAATAAAAATTGTTGAATCTGAGGTACAGAAAGAAAAATGATTAAGGAAAAGTGAACAGAACTTAACAGATCTTTGGTGGAAGTCCCACAAGGAGAAGGAGAGAAAAAGAGGCAGTAGGTTATTTAAAGAATAATGGCCTAAAACTTCCCATATTTGATGAAGGATATGAGTATAAATAAGAAACTCGCCCTAACTGATTTGGCTCAGTGGATAGAGCATCGGCCTGCGGACTGAAGGGTCCCGGGTTCGATTCCAGTCAAGGGCATGTACCACTGTTGCAGGCACATCCCCAGTGTGGGGTGTGCAGGGGGCTGATCAATGTTTCTCTCTCATCAATATTTCTAACTCTCTATCCCTCTCCCTTCCTCTCTGTAAAAAATCAATAAAAATTCGTTTAAAAAAAGGAACTCAGCAAACTTCAAGTAGGATGAACTCAAATAAATCCACATTACAATCAAACTGTTGAAAGACAAAGAACAGAATATTGAAAGCAGCAAGAAAAATTGACTGTCACATACAAGGCATATTCAGTAAGATTGCAAACCTTAAAAGTCAGAAGGCATGGGCCCAGTATTGGTGAGCATGTGAAGAAGTTGGGCCCTCTGTGTACTGGTGGCAGGAATGGAAAATGGTACAACCACTTTGGAAAACGGTAAGGTGGTTCCTTTAAACATGGCTAAAATGGAAGCAGCCTAAGTGTTCATTCTCAGATGAATGAACAAACAAAATGTCATTTATATATATATATCAATATCATCTTAGATGTCCTTACAATAGAATAAAAAAGGAAAATGGTAAAGAACATAAATACTTAAATACAATGCTATATATTTTAATTCATGTTTGTGAAACAAATTGGGATGTATTGTTTAATGGGTATAGCGTCTCAATTTTTTCAAGATAAGAGTTCTGGAGATAGATGGTGGTGATGGCATCATAAGACTATGAATATCCTTCATTTCATTGAACTTTACACTTTAAAATGGCTAAAGTTGTAAATTCTATGTGGTGTATATCTTACCACAATTAAAATAAAAACAAACAAAAAACCTCAAGGAAAAGATAGAATAGAAATAGGCTGCTCAGAGAAGTCTTATATTCCACTGAAACAAGCGACTCAGAACTAATTACTCATTCACGTAATAATCTCAAATGACCACCCACTTCAACACCCCCAACAGGCTATATCATTCTTTAAAAAGCACTTGTAGAATATAATTAACTTTTTGGGAAGTGTCAAAACTGATTAAAGAACACCATCATGAGATATCACTCTTAGTGTAAAAGTCTTATCTGCAATGGGAAGCAACGTAACTCAGAAATTGCCAACCAAAAGACTAAAGTGTCTGACCTCCATTCTCTCTTCACCTGAAGCCTGTGCCCTTTTCGCAGACACTATAATTTGCATTCCTTCCCCTAAGCATCACTGCAGCCAAGTGGTCTGTCCAGCCATGGAAGGCTTGTGACAGACACTCTTCCCAGGCTGGCTGCAAGGATGGGCCTCCCACATGACTCGGCTCCTTGATGATGCTGCACGGGGCCCACGGGTCTAATTAGGCTAAGGAACACCTTTAATTAATATGGACTCATCAAGCCAACTTAGGACTCAGGAATGTAATTACTGGTGTAAACCAAATTTACTCTTCATCGTTACAATGCTCACCAGATGTTCTTCAATTCTAACTTTATACATAATTCTTCAGAAGATCAATGATATTGATGTCATTCAGTGTGGAAATATAATTGCAACGTTTAAGGAAATGCGGCATTCCTTTAAACAAACACATCACAGATATTTCTTTTAATTAATTATATTCTGCCTAAATTTTTAAAGTTAGGTCAGTCACATTTTTTTTTCAGTATTTAAAGGACCCCACTAAAGATATTTGTTATAAGATTTACCCAAAGCCATGCTATTATATATCAATATATCATATAAAAGTACATATTATATATACATACATGCATATGTATTATGTATGTATATATGTTATAAATAGGCTCCATGGACCTTTAGGGGATTTACTGGTGGGCTTTTAAAGGGTGTGTATGTGTACATTCTTTTGTGGAAAAATGGCCCTTAACTTGCATTTAATTCTCAAATGGCCTTTGATCACCCCCTCACAATCACCATACAAAACTGGTTAGGAACCTAAGCTGTACTGCCCATATTTTTAGCCATTAGTCACTCATGCCTATTGAGCACTTGAAATGTGGCAAGTGTGAACTGGATTTTGAAGAATTAATATGAAAAAGAAGATACAAAATAAATGACTTATACAGTGATTACATGTTAAAATAACGTTTGAGATACAGTGGGCTCAATAAAATATGTGACTAACTTTATCTGTTTCTTTTGCTTATGTGGCTACTGGAAAATTTAAAACAACATACATGGCTCACTATATGTCAGCGGACAGCACTGGTTTAGGAAAAGTCAAAGTTTGGCCACAGGCATATTGCTGACTTTAGGACCTTCCTACTAGCAAACAATGTCTATAATACTATAGTTCCAAAACCGGATTCTAGGAGAGGTTTTAACAAAATGTCACCCTACTCTTAAAAGTAAGAGTTAAAAGCATAGATTTAAACTACTTTCATCCAAATGTTCCCCCACGATTTCCTTTAGAGAACCACCAGCTTGGAAGTATTCTGATAACAGCTCTGAACCACCGACATCCATATTTGCAGACTTCGTGTGGTGCATTTTGATAACCTCAGGACAATAATGACTCAAAGCAAACTTTTAAAAGCCCGGAATACATAATGGGAAACATTCACGAAGAAATACCTCAAGGGAAAGTGGAATTCCCAATATTTTAAAAGTATATGCCCATGGTGCTTTGATTCATGAATCTAACGAGTTCCTTATGTGGTGCCTATTATCACCCCCGTTTTATAGATATGGAAACGGGTTCAAAAAGTTGACTCGCTGCCCATTGAGAACAAGAACCCTGTCTGTTTTCCACTGGGTACCTGGAGGCTAGCACTTTGCGTGGCACATAGATGTTCAGTATATGGTCACTGACGGTTTACTAATTCCAACACAAGATTGCTTTCTAAAGAGGTTCTGATGACAACATCCTTGCTTTTTTTTTTTTTTTTTACAATACCACATGCTGGTAGAGACTGGTATACATAAGTAATGTAATCTAATGTTAAATCATGCCTCCTAGTTCCTACACATTACAAATGCCAGCTTAACTGGATGTCACACCTAATCGGTTGGCCTGGCATTCAAAACACTAAACAAATGGAACAACTCTGTCCCTCATCCAAAGTAATGAAGTGCATAGCAGCGCTACCCCCCACCCACCGCACAAGGCTCTTAACCACAGTTGCTTCTGCCCCTTGGAGTTTGGGGTTTCCTCCACGCCTTCATCCCAGCTGCCTCTCCTTTGCGTTGGAAAATGCATGGCCAACAAACATTCCTCAGCCTTAAGCTTTACTCATGGGTTAAAAACAAGCACTAGATATTAGCTCTCGAGAGCTGAGTCCGAGTTCATCCAGGAATCCCCGTCCTGAGGCGGAATTCCTCCAGCAAGAATTCCTGTTTCATTCAACTTCTGAGCACGAGCGGAGCCCGGTGCATCTGCTCACACAGACTTGCACGTCCGGGCGCGCTCCCACATACCACTGCAGGGTGAGCCGGGGCCTCTCCCGGAGCCCAGCCTGGACACACGAGCGGAGGTCGCACCCGGCCTCCACCCCTTCCCCGCCAAACCCCGGGCAATACCTCGTCCGCACGCCCAGAAAGGCAAAGAGAACCACCAGCACATTCCCTTCCCTTCCCGGCCCTGCCCAGGGACGTCCGCTTCTATTTACCGTCTTGTACCACCAGCTAGCGAATGCCATGGTGACAACTGGTTTGCTCTGAGCAACACTACGCAGGACCCGGCGAGAACTCGGGGCGCGGTGCCGAAGACCCGGGGCTCCACTCCACCTGCGCTGGGCCTGGCTGGCGCAAGGCTCCGCGCGTCCCGCAGATGTCAGGGGGGCGGGCACCTGGGCGGGGCCCGACACAGGCCCCGCCCCAACGGGCTGGCCCCGCCCCCGTCTGGCTCCGGGCTGGTAGGCGCGAGGTGTTGTCCTGCAGGCTGCCCCGCCCTGCAGCCACGCCCTGCAGCCTCGCCGGGACGCGGAAGCCCGGAGCTGCAGTGCAGCTGAGCGACCCCACCCACCCTGGGGCGGGGCAGGGGGTCCCGAATGCACGCCGGTCCCTTTCCTCCTCGCATCCTTTCACTCGTGTGTCACCACCCGGCTATCCCCGACGCGGGCCGCCCCCGCTCTGGCCCGCGCCACGCCCAGCGCACTCAGCACAGGCCTGGGGACCCCTGGCCACCTCCGGCCACCTACTCGCCTGGCGGGCCGAGTCCTCCCCAGACGGGAGGCGGCGCACGGGGTGGCAGGCCCGGCAGGCTACGCCCAGAGGCGGCGGCCCCGGGCTCCTGGGCTGCGGTCCTCCCAGGGCACTGCCCCGCGGTCGGACCCGAGCGCCACTCACCTCCTGGGTGCGGCGGGCCGCTGCAGCGCGCCGGGGCCGCGGGGAGGCGGCGGGCTTCTGGCCCGGCTGGGACATGGCGAGGCGGCAAGGAGCGCTGCCTCCGGGAGGGCGCCGCGGAGACTGGCAGGGAGGCTGCCTGGGGCGGGGAGGGGCCGGCGGGCGCGCCCGGGAGGCGGCTTTTCCGATCCAGCCCCGCGCCCGTGCAGGGGCTGCCCCCGGCCCCGCTGGGCCCTCCCCTTCCTGCCCGCTGCGGGCTGTGCGGCCCGGCCCGAAACTTAACACTCTCCGTCCCGTCTTCGCTCGGCGACCGACCCTCGGCCCCGCACCCGGGCCGACCGCTCGGTTCCCTGCGGTCACGGAGCGGAGGGCGGGAGGTCCGGGGAACCGGCCAGATGTGCAGCGGTGCAAGGGGAGGGCGGGCCGGGTGTGGCCGTCGCTCCTGGGCTCGTCCCCTTAGAATCTCCAGGCACAGACACCTTTTCTGCGTCTGCCAGGGCTTCGCTGGACCTGCAAGCCCAGGTCTGGTCCGGCCCGGGCGGGTGGGAGAGCGGCCACAAAAGCAAATTGTT
This sequence comes from Murina feae, assembly GCA_004026665.1. Lineage (NCBI taxonomy): Eukaryota > Metazoa > Chordata > Mammalia > Chiroptera > Vespertilionidae > Murina > Murina feae. The sequence continues at coordinate 5,284 of PVJC01049314.1, read as the reverse complement.
CTGTGTGTTTGTGAAGGTGCCTGCGCGAGCGCCTACGTATGTTTTCTGTCATTTTACTTTTTTTTTGGGGGGGGGGGGAGTGGTGTTGCAATTTGGAAAATTTAATAATGTTTTTTGGGAGGACACTGCCAAGTCCCATCCAAACTGAACAACAGTCCCAAGTTGAAGCCCTTTCAAACCTTCTGGCCCTTTAAATACAGTTCCTCATGTCGTGGTGACCCCCAACCATAACATTATTTTCGTGGCTACTTCATAACCTTAATGTCGCTACTGTCATGAATCGTAATGTAAATATCTGATATGCAGGATGGTCTTAGGCGACCCCTGTGAAAGGGTCGTTGGACCGCCAAAGGGGTCGCGACCCACAGGTTGAGAACCGCTGCTTTGGAGCCTTTCCGAGCCTGGCGGGCTTTCTTTCTGAGGCTGATTGCTTTTGTCTTTGGCTCGTCTTGCACAGCACTTCCTGGTTTGGGGTGGAAGTGAAATGTTAGAAGCCCGACCAGAAAGCACTCCCTCTTCTGCAGAGACTGTCAGCCGGGGTTGGGGTTGCTGCCTGTTTGTGATCAGACCTGGCCATAAAACCTGTTGCGCTGCAATGGCATTGACGCTTTGTGCCTCAGGTCACCACTCTCTACAGTGTTGTGTTTTAGGCAGTTGAAGGGAGAGAGGCCAGATTATAGGGGAAGATTTGTCCTGCTACAGAGATTTTGGCAGCATGGAATTCTTGCTTTACTCAAGAGACTGGCTAGCCTCGTTCTTAAAAGGGGGAAGAAGGAGGGATGATTTAGATGCATTTCCTCATAAGGTGTTCTACTTACTGTCTAGGTGTGTAGTATTTCCAACAAGCAAGCTGCAGTCTGTTGGAATCTATAATAATAATAGTGTAATATGTTAATTAGATCGGACAGCCAAACGACCTTCCAGATGTCATTCTGGACATCCTTCTGGATGAAGCCATGGCAGCAGGGGCCAAGGCAGAGGCGGTTAGGGGCGATCAGGCAAGCAGGTGAGTAGTTAGAGGCAATCAGGCAGGCAGGCAGGCGAGCAGTTAGAAGCCAGTGGTCCCGAATTGTGAGAGGAATATCCAACTGCTGATCCTGCAGGGAGGGGATTGGGCCTAAACCAACAGTTGGACATCCCCCGAAGGGTCCTGGATTTCGAGAGGGTGCAGACCGGGCTGAGGGACCCTCCACCCCAGTGCATGAATTTTGTGTACTGGGCTTCTAGTTTATACATAAAGGGAATTTATACATAAAAAATGAAACGACTTGGATATGAAGTTTATGATGTCATTTTAAGAAAAATTGATTGATGGCATCAATCACATGCATAGTTGGGGAAAGTGTCATAAGCCCGAAAAAATGCTTTTCTGATTGTGACCAAACAACGACAATAATTTAAGTGAGCAGTAAAACTATAGGGATGAGGTGATAGGCAGCCCCACTTTGGGCCCAGGAACTGGAACTACTTTCTAACTCAGGAACCTAGAGGCCCTACATTCAGGTGTTCGATCCCTGAGAACATTAATCTGGAAGTAGAATGGTTCTCATTAAAGCTTGAGATGTTTTCTAACAGAATATTTGAAGTGGAATTTAAACTAATTAGGTTTATATTTCCTGAAGGGCTTCCATGTATACCACTGTGAAAGGAATTGTAGAGGGAGTGATAGAAAGATTTAGCCCTGGCTGGATGCTCAGTGGTTAGAGCGTCTGCCCACAGACTGAAGGGTTGTGGGTTCCATTCCAGTCAAGGGTAGGAACTCTGGAAAAAATATCCTTGGGTGAGGATTAACAACAACAAAAAATATAATGAAGATTTAAATACACATTTTCTGCTCTCTAGAGATTTACACATTAGCTGAAGCCATGTGGCATTTATAACATGTGATCACTTGGGTGTCATTGAGAGACATACAATGTGTGAATAGTACAGATGTGTTTTGGGAGCTGGGGGTTCTGTGGATTTTGGTGATTATAGGAAGAGAAAGGAGGCTTGAGTGGGCTGGCTGCCTGGTGGGATGTGGCCTAAAAAAGAAAGGGTTGGGGCAGTTCAGGAAAAGTGCCCACCCCCCTGGCTGACGTTGCTTGTTCAAGTTCAGGAGTAATCCATCCATCCATTTATCAAGCAGCTATACTGTGCTCATGAGAGTTGATACCAAAATCTGGAAGAGATAGCTGGAACTCATTTAAGCAGAACATTTATAGGCTAAATACAATGCATTGATTTAATGACTGCGAGTAAAGAAAAATTTCAAAAAAGTCGAAGAAGAGGGTGATAGTCTTAATTGCTCTTATAGTCAGGAGGAATTTGAAACTTTAATACCAGAATCAGCAATTGAGTATCTTGGAGAAGCTCATTTTAAATACATATGGCAACTTTAAAAAATATATATATATATATTTTATTGATTTTTTACAGAGAGGAAAGGAGGGATAGAGAGTTAGAAACATCAGCTGCCTCCTGCATACCCCCCACTAGGGATGTGCCGGCAATCAAGGTACATGCCCTGGACTGGAATCAAACCTGAGACCCTTGAGTGTGCAGGCTGACGCTCTACCCACTGAGCCAAACCAGTTAGGGCTATATATGGCAACTTTTGCTACATTTTTATTTGCACATATTGTAAGAATTTTTTCCTTTTATTTGCTCAGTAACAGGATACTTGCTGTGTGTCAGGCTCTGTGGAGGGGCCGGGGACCTCCTACATTCAAGGACATCACACACAGTCCAGAAGGAAAGACAAACAAACAAACCCACAAGCAAGTGACCGCAGGTAAGGACTATGGCCAGGGGCGGAATTTCAAGAGTGCCGTAGGATCCTGAGGAAGGGCTTTCCATGCTGATCTAGAGGCAGGTGAGCTCAGGGGCAGCTTCTTCCCCCCAGGTTTGACTTGAGTGAGTTGAAATCCCCTCCAAGTAATCTCCACATTTTATCTCTTCCTCTTCATTCCTATAATTGTCCAGGAACTTCTCACTTCTCACCAGGAAGCATAGAAAATAAGAAAAAGACAGGAAGGGATCCAGAGAAGAAGGCAGTGGAGCCCAAGACAGAGCGTCAGTGGGGCAGAAGGAAGCTAATAGGAAAGTGGTGCTAAAGGCCGAGGGAGGGGCCTTCTAAAAGGAAGGGCTGGTCTGCAAGAGAAAATGCCACTCAAGCCCTGACCGGTTTGGCTGGGTGGTAGAGTCAGCCTGCAGACTGAAGGGTCCCAGGTTCGATTCCAGTCAAGGGCATGTACCTTGATTGTGGGCACATCCCCAGCAGGAGGTGTGCAGGAGGCAGCTGATTGATGTTTCTAACTCTCTATCCCTCTCCCTTCCTTTCTGTAAAAATTCAATAAAATATATTTTTTAAAAAGTCGCTCAAAGGTTGGGTGGGACAGTGTAAGAAGAGGGTCCTTTTAATCGGACAGCTGAGAGGTTTGATAACAGTCAGTGGGTAACACTGAGAAGGAGACAGTGTTTCTCTGTGGGACCCGCAGTTTGGACAGTCCCTTCCCTTTGGGTGGTGTTTTTTTCTACCATCACGTACCCCAGGAAGGGACATTACCCTGGAGCTTCTGGCTGACATCCCAGTGTCCTCCAGTGCTACGGAAACATACTTGTCCTATCTGCCATCTCCAGACTCTCGGTCAACTTTGCTCCGCTCCATAGTGATGTTTTCCGAGTAAGCCAGAAAAAAAGAATCCTTGTAAGCAGGCAAAGACTGATTAGCAAATATGCAAAGGTTCTCAGCCTTCTTTCCCCTTATACCATCAGGGATCTGGGTAGGAGCTTCATGCATCTGACTGTAGCATGAAGCCTCCCGTAGTGAAGTTCTTTCCATCCTTGGGGGGCATGGGAGGGGGGAGTATGGGTTTATGAAACAAAGGAGGGGAAGGTGCCAGTCAGTTGGAGAATATGTGTAGACCATCGGAGCCTTGCTATGTACTATGGTCTGAATGCTTGTGTCCCCCTCAAATTGGTAAGTCAAAATGTTAATGCCCATCTCGATGGCATTAGTAGGTGGGGGTGCTTCTGGGAGGTGATTAGGTCATGAGGACAGAGCTTTATGCCCTTGGAAAAAAAATGCCCAAGAGAGCTCCCTTGCCCCTTCTGCCACGTGAAGAAACAAGGAGACGTCTCAACTCAGAAGAGGCCCTCACTCAAACCTGCTGCACCCTGATGTGGACGTCCAGCCTCCAGCACTGAGAAACGCATTCCTGTTGTCTGTAAGCTCCCTAATCCACAGTTCGTTTGTTTCTTATAGCATCCCAAATGGCCCAAGACACTGTGCTTCTCAGATTACACAGGCTTGTGCATGGATGGCAGAAGGGATAGGAGGGAGGGAAAGAGATGGAAGGATGGAGAGACAGAGGCAGAAGAGGAAAAATAAACAGCAGAGGAAGTAGTTTTAAATTTTCACTGCTACCAGACAAGAACTACCAGACAAGAACTTGAGTCACGCACATGCCTATAGTTAGGACCTCAGGTTTCTGTATCATCCTTTATGTTCCCTCCAGATAGTAAAACATCTAAAAGTACCAGCATGCCCAAATTTCCTGCTTCTTGTCTATGTGGACCAAAGAGGACTGAGATTACATCCCGCCCCCCCTCCCCCCCTTCCCCCAGGGATTTATTAGAGAGTCTCTTGGGATTAAATGTCTGCGAAGGAGGCGAGGAGTGGGCAAAGGCAGCAGTTGAGCTGGGATGCCTATCTAGGAGAAGCCGCAGATAGCCTGCAGGGAAGGATGAAATGGGATGCCCTTTAGAGATCGCCTTAGAGATGGCTGGTGTTGGCAAGAAAGGGCCTTTGAAGCTGGAATCAACCAGTCCCTGGATATGATCGAGGGGGGCGGGAACATGGCTTTAGGGGAGCTGTGGCAACCCCCAAAGGGGACTGGGAGATGAGGGCTCTCTGTTGGTGACACTCCCAGAGGCTGAGATAAGGGCTCTTCTATTCCTGAAGGGGATTCAGGTAGCTTATCACACCCATTATGCTCTTCAGTGTTATATAACATTATGCAATTTTGCAGATAGAATGGGGGAGGGAATAAATATTGCAAAAGCTTGTTGTCAAATTGCTATTTAACAGAACATTAGGTTTTAAAATATTACCCATTTAATTAAATTTCTCCCCCTCTTATAATGACTTTTGCCTCCAAGGGGGTCACTGAAGAGCAATTTGTTTCGCAGAGTAGCCAAGCTGTTAAAATGACTATCTAGATATAGAGAAACAACATTTTCACAATGGTGATTGCTAAGAATGGTTAGAAATAAAGGGAAAATAAAATTTTTATGTTTTTTT
>PVJC01049313.1:0-12225 GCA_004026665.1 Murina feae | reverse complement strand
AAAAAAAAAATAAACCTCTGGACAAAGGGCCTGTCTGACCCACAGCTGCATTCATTCCGCCCTTCAAGTTCCCTGGGGACAAGCATCTGTCAATACAACTCAAGCCTAACCCACCCCGAACGGAGCAAAAATCAATCCCTTGGCTTCCCATCTCCTCCGAGAGTGCTTAGAGCATGAAGACGGCCCATAACAGAGAGAGAGCAACTGTTTTACCACTTGTCAGCGGCTCATGCTACATAACAATCTCACACCTCTGACAGCCACATTTAAAAAACAAAAGTGGGGGGGGCGTCCCTAGATGCACGCCACCTTACAGAATTTCAAGAGATCAAACAGCTTGCAAAGCCCCAGAGTGAGAAAATGCTGAGCACCCAGCCACCTGTCTCCAAAACTCCCCTTCCCTCCAAGGTCCCAGCTAATGTCACGTTCTCATAAACCAGCCATGCATCGCCGAAGCGAAAAGGAGACTGACATTCCAGAGAACCGATCAAGTGTATATTTAGTTTCACTTCGGAATGCTCAGTTAAATGGCTATACGCTTTTAAATGTGGGGGATGGGGCAGATTTGAATACAGTGAATGCTCCTGCAAGATTTACATCTCCAAGTGTCAGCTGATTCTCAAGGGGGAGGGAAGAGGGTTGTGTTGTTTAATCCCAAGCATCGCTAATGATGAATCCTCTGCTTTCCTACCCCAAATGGAAATTCTATCCCAATCATGAGAAATCTGGTGCTTCTAATGCATGGCTTATGCCAGCTCAATTATCTTCATCGATTTACTTCCATTATGTCTTATCTCCTTCTATATTCTGTCCTTCCAAATTCTTCTTGACACCAACTATGCTACATTGGGTATGGTGTTTTTCAAGAGAATCACCACTTGGCTTCTACAATTCAGAGGGGGGCGTATTTAATGTTCCCTGAGAAGCACCTGGGTGCCCATATTTCTATCCAACAGGGAAACCATTTTCAGCTCTGACTCCCTTCTCCTTCTCCCCTTCCTCTTCCTTCTCCTCTTTCTCCTTGTCCTCTCAACCTTTTCTTCTTGTTGTTGTTAGTGCTTCCAATGCTTCATAGTCTTTAATGTTCAAATATAGCCACAATTTCTAAGCCAAATGCTATCTGATATTTTTTTAATATATTTTTATTGACTTCAGAGAGGAAGGGAGAGGGAGACAGAGATAGAAGCAACAATGATGAGAAAGAATCATTGATCGGCTGCCTCCTGCATGCCCTACACTGACGATTGAACCTACAACCCGGGCCGTGACCTCCTGGTTCATAGGTCGACGCTCAACCCCTGAGCCACGTTGGCTGGGTGCTACCTGATATTTTAATTGAACCACATTACTGCTGCCTCTGTGAACCAAAAAGAACAGATCGGTTTCACCTTTTTGTAGGTGCTTTGCTCAGAATCAAATTCTTGTTCCTTCCTAAAGGTATCAGCAATTGTATCTTAGCATCTGGAGTCTTTCACCCAACAAGCTTGTGTGAAACAATATTATGCGCTAGGCACTGGATAAACAAACATGAGGAAAATTAAACTTTCTGCCCTCCAAAAGCTCCTAGGAGAAACGGTCAAAACACCGATTGCACTACAGAAATAGAAGTGCCATCACAGAGCTATGAACAAGGGCCGTGAGACACGGAGGAGTGGTGATCAGAGCGGCTGTTCCGTGTGCTTTGCCAGTTGTAGATAATATTTTGGGGTCTGAGAAATACAAGACTGTATCTACTTTCCTTTGCCAGAATTTTACTACCAAAGAGGACTTCACAGGCTCAAACCACGCATAATACCACTATTACTACTCATCCGGCTAAAGAAAGGGTCATTTTTCTAGTATTCATCTTTCAGATGTCTCCTCTACTGGTTTAATCTCAGTGGTGCCTTTGGCTTCGTAGGGATGTGAAGCAATAGAGTTATATGGTTGGTAAATGAGTAAAAAAAAAAAAAAAAAAAAAAAAAAGGTCATTCCATTTTGCAGACTTAGAAAAATTATAATAAAATGGGAATAAGAAATGAGGAGGATGCGCAAGAGCTTTTCAGAACCGTGTTACTAATGTGCCCAGACTACTCTGTGTGCAACCATGTCTCAATGTCTGCATTATATGCTATCTCAACAACTGGAATGTGAATCAACATTTGAGTCAAATTCTATTTCAATTCTACCCAGGGCAATTTAGTGAAAGAATTCAGTAAATTTCCTTATAAAGCAGATACTTTCTTATAATGTGAATAATCACTTCCTTGTTTTATGTTTTATAACTTGGAGTTTTGTCAAGTTGGAGTCATGAAATGCAAACGGCACCTTATAGTTTATGTTAAAAACTAGAGGCCCTCGCCCTAGCTGGTTTGGCTCAGTGGATAGAGTGTCAGCCTGGGGACTGAAAGGTACCAGGTTCGATTCCGGTCAAGGGCATGTACCTTGGTTGTGGGCACATCCCCAGTGGGAGGTGTGCAGGAGGCAGCTGATGGATGTTTCTCTCTCATCGATGTTTCTAACTCTCTATCCCTCTCTCTTCCTCTCTGTAAAAATCAATAAAATATATTTAAAAACAAAAACAAAAAACTAGAGGCCCAGTGTGTGAATGCACTGGGGGCAGGGGGTGGGGGGGGGAGGTGTCCTTCAAGCCTGGCCTGTGCCCTCTCCCAGTCCAGGACCTCTTGCTCCTTACTATCTGCCTGCTCGCTGCTCCTTAGCACTGCCATGGAGGCGGGAGAGGCTCCCACCACTGCCATGAGCCAGCCATGAGCCCGGTTTCTGGCTGAGCAGAGCATCTGCCCCCTGGTGGTCAGTGTACATAACAGCAACTGGTCGTTCTGGTTGTTCCTCTGTAATGGTCGCTTAGGCTTTTATTATATAGATAAGTAGCAGCGCCTGGCAACAATTTATCTCCAGATGCATTCTAGTCATCGAGTGTATAAGAGCAGTTCTTCTAGTTTGGAATAAGTTGCACCAGCTAGACCAGAATCCCAGGAAATAGCAGACTAGGAAGAAAATCCTTTTTCTATTAAAAAAAATAACCTAGAAAAATCTTTCTGGTAAAGCAAGAAAGAGGGAAGGTGGGGGAATGAAGGAGGGGAAGAGAGAAGGAAGGAGGGAGGGAGGGAGGGAGTAGAGAGGCAGGGAGAGAGGGGGAGAGGAGGAGGGAGGGAAGAAAGACACAGCGAGCACTTCTCAAACTTCAATGCACACAGGAGTCCCCAGTTTTGTCAACATGCAGATTCTGTCTCAGGAGGTCTGTGGTGAGACACAGAGACCCTGCATCTCTAACAAGTTGCAAGTGATGCCAATACCACTAGTCCATGGACCACACTGTGGGTACCAAGGAGCTAAGCAAGTCTCTAATGCAGGTGGTTAGAAGCCTACGCTGTACCATGCGGGTAATCAGTAACGTGCACATCCAGGCAAAATGCCTTGAGGTCTCCGGGAGAAAAGGGGAAATCACCTGAGACAACATCTCCTGTTCCCCAAATGTTCTTCTGTAGCACATCCCCACCCTCACTTTTGCAGGGTAGGGGCAGGTGTTCGGAGCCAGGGGGCTGCTACCATCCCGTTTTCAGCAGTGTCTTCACATTTCACAGCCGCCATGAATGGGAGGACGTACTGGATAAGATCAAAGGCTTTTAGCTCTGGTCTCGGGCAGCATTATTCCATGGGGCCACCCTCTGCTCATTCTTTCAAAAACAATTTAATGCCACGTTTGTTACACCAGCTCCCTGTCTGGAGATGTCTCTGCAACCACAGTGCTGAATATGGGGAGTTTTTCCTTTGAACTCAGGCCAAAGGAGTACATTCGTCCCAGAACACCTTTGGGCTCTAAACACTGCATCAGCTTTGAAGTTAACCGTGAGACTGTCTTTTCAGAACCATATTCACTGAAAAGGTGTAGCTATGCCATTGGAGCGATGTTGTAAAGCCCTGCCCCCCAGGAAGGCATAAAAAGAACTTCCCTTGAACTGGACCACGGGATCATTTCCACCTCTTGGTTTTCCCAACAGCCCAAGAGGATTCAGTCCCGAAGAAGGCGCACCTCACACGCACACTCCGCACCCCCCCCCCGTTTCTCCCTGGTTTAGAGAGCTCCCCTCACACCACACACCAGCCACAGCCTCCACGGGGTTCCACTTCCTGTGCAGAAGAAGTAAACTGGAAAAAAGGATACTTAAAACAAACCATGGGAGCCTTTAGAAATTGCAGTCAGCTCTTCTCCAAAATGAAGGGGGAGGAATCTTGAAGGAGAAATAAATCAAGATAGCAGAATTGTTGTTTCAATGACATAGTAGGCAAAAAGCAGGGTACAGGAGCAAAACTCCTTAAGACAAGTCATGGCACACCAATTAAATCTATATTTAGTGAAGTCTTACACATTTCCTGTGTGATGCCTATTTCATGCTTCCAAGCAGATGCAGGGTAAAATTATTTCCATAACTAAATACCCTTTTCATGTCCATAAAAACCACCATAAGTAAATGGAGGAGGAAAACCACTCTAAGAATTATATATTCACTGAGATTAGAGATTGTTATTACACTAACATACCCTTCAAATGCCTGTAAATATGAAGGCATACAGAGAAATATGCAGGAACCTAATTTTTATGATGCTTTATTGCCATTATTATTATTATTATTATTATTATTATTATTATTTAGGTGGCCTTCTTTGTAAAACATAACCTGTTTCAGCAGACATGACAAGTCTGCCCTCTGGTGGAAACATGGGGTTCATATGTCAGGCCCTGCTGTTCTGTTTCCTGCAGCAGAAACGTGCCCAACCCCAGGACTGCCTTTATCCTGCTTCGCTGATAAAGACCTCCGGGATGCCTCTCAGAATAGTGGGGTACGCCCTGCAGAGGTGTGCTTACAGGAGACGTGGGGAAGCCCTGGGTGAGGGATGACCCTAGGGAACACCACAGACCCAGACACATGGTCCCATGGCTGGGTCCGAGAATCAAGGGAAGAAATCACCTGTTAAAATCTTTCTTGTGGCAAATATTACAGATGTCCCGTTTCCCCCACTGACCCCTCCACCCCACTCCCGCTCCCCCCACCCCACCACCACCACCACCGCCTTCACCGCACTACTGTCTGTGTCCATGGGTTTTGCATGTAAGGTCTTCTCAGTCATCCCCCGTTCTTTTCCTCCACCCCCTTCCCTCTGAGATCCATCACAGCCTTGAGTCCTGCTGGGATCCTTCGCTCAGACTGCGCTCTGGCCCCAGTAGCTCCGGCCTCCTGCCAGGGTCTTTGAAAGCTGAGAGCTGCTTATAGAAAGGGCAGCATCTGCTTTCAGTGTGATTTGGGGAGCCTTGGAGCCACTGGCAATCAGGAGGCGGGTGACACAGAGCCAAGGAGAGCCTGCCCCTCCATCTATGGGCCCAGAGCTCAACGGCTTCAGCAGTCTCGGGGCTTCCGCACAAGGCACCCCTGGGAGGGCCCTGTGGGGCTGACACAGCGAAACTTCCAGGTCTGGACGAAGAGCAGCTTCGCCAGCATCAGCCCCGGAACCATGAAGGACATGAGGATGCCTTGTAGTGGCTGAAAGGCAGCATGAGGTACTCTCAGATGGCCCCTGGCCATGGCTGGCGGCTAGAGACCCTGCAATTGAAGGATTGGGAAGAGCCAGGAGGGGCGTGTTCACCGTTATTCTAAGCGCCTATTTAAGCTCAAGCTGAAGTGACCTGATAAAGACAACAACATGGCCTGGGCCACTATCGGGAACCTGTAGACAACATCATGGAATTCAGCCTTGTCCTGACCCACCAACATGCCACATAAAACAGCAACGGTTCTGATGAATGAACACGATCAAGAAAAAAGGAAGCAGAAGAAGGCTGGGAGAAACTAGATAGTGTGGTTAAGAACAGAGCAGGCCCTAGCTGGTTTGGCTCAGTGGGTAGAGCCTCAGCCTGCGGACTGAAGGGTCCCAGGTTCCACTCCAGTCAAGGCATATGCCTGTGTTGTGCAGTAAGGGGCATGCAGGAGGCAGCCAATCAATGATTCTCTCTCATCATTGATGTTTCTATCTCTCTTTTCCCTCTCCCTTCCTCTCTGAAATTAATAAAATATATTAAAAATCAATTAAATATATTGAAAAAAATGGAGCTGCCAGGCTGCACAGAGAATAAACCCTGGAGGATCTTCCATGTCTGAACCTCAACCATACAAGGAACCGTCGGCCTCTCATTGTATTTCTTATTTCCACCACTGGGATTCACATCTGGTGAGTCTATTTCTTTTTTCTTTTTTCTTTTTCTTTTTTTATTTCAGAGAGAGAGAGATAGAAACATCAATGATGAGAATCATTGATCAGATGTCTCCTGCATGCCCTCTACTAAGGATTGAGCCCACAACTTGGGCATGTGCCCTGACCAGGAATTCGAACCGTGATCTCCTGGTTCATTGGTTGATGCTCAACCACTGAGCCACACCGCCCAGGTAAGTCTATTTCAACAGGGCTTCGCATTCACACATCCACTCATTCCCTTCTCTGATCATCCCCTTACCACCATGCATGTGAAACTTGGCCCCTGAGTTCCCACCTGTGTGACTCTTTCCATATGAGTACTGGAGCTGTGGGAAGGATGGTGTCAGATGGAATCAGGTTGGTAGAAGGGGAACAATAAGGCAGGTGGAAAGGAGACATCATCCATCAGATCAACTGTAATCAGTTGGCCGTGCCTTCTTGGAGCCCCCAGGAAAGATTCCAGGTGCCAGGATGATTCCCAAGGTTGCTAGAGGGGGAGCATGAGGAGGCTAAACATGGGGGCAGCATCCCAGAAACACAAAAAAGGCCAAAGCCAGCCAGGAAGCACTCCAGAAAGAAATAGTCAGCAGGGGCAAGTGCCTCGGGATAGCCATGGAGGATTAAGGGCTGCAAAAAAGACGCCGGGATTGGCCGTTTGTGATTTGACTGAGCTCTGTCCGTGATGTGGAGGGGGCAGCCACGAGGAGGATGAAGGAGTACTTGGGAGGAGCTGAAATGACATCACTGAGGAGAGACTGTGCCCTCGGGGAAATCCCAGGGTCCTTCTTCACACTCTACGGGCGTCTCCCCATGAATCTCAAGACGTGCTCCATCCCGACCTATCACTGTCAGGTGTGCTGTGCCCTTCTGTCATTCTCCTCCACACACACCCCATCACCCCACCTTGCCCTACAGCTTAACTGTCCTTGGATAACATAAGGAAAGAACATAAGGACTTTTCAAATTGGAATGACAAAGGCCAAAAGGACATCTAATCTAATAAAAGAGTAATATGCAAATTAACCATCTCTCCAGGATGCCTAAGCCACACCCACCAGCCAATCAGAGCAGCAGCATGCAAATTAACCCAGCCAAGATGGCAGCCATGGAGCTAGAGTAAACAGCAGGCTTCTGTTGCAACTGCCTGCGTAGGCTGGCTGAGCCTCTGCTCACGGTAACAATGTTTCAGTTATAGAAGCCACGGAGCTGAAACAAACAGGAGGCTTCCTTACTTGCCTAGGCCTCAGCTCAAAGCAACAGTGTTTCAATTATAGAAGATAAATAAACCCCAGAAACCTGATTCCAGCCAGCCTCACTCGGACCTTGGGTCAATGGGAGCTGTGGGCAGCCTGAAAGCCTGAAAACGCCCTTAGCCCCTCACCCAGGCTGGCCAGGTACCCCAGTAGAGACTTGAACCCTGAAGGGACTGTGGGCAGCCTGAAAACGGCCCTCAGCCCATCACCCAGGCTTGCCACACCCCAATGGGGTAAGGGTCCACACTGGGGGGCTTGGCCAGCCTACAAACACCGTCAGCCCCTCACCAAGGCTGGCCAGGCACGCCAGCAGGTGGACATCCCCCAAGGGGTCCCAGACTGCAAGAGGACACAGGCTGGGCTGAGGGACCCCCGAGTGCACAAATTTTTGTGCACCAGGCCCCTCGTATTGTATATAAAAGGACACACAGAGAAAGTAAGAGAAAGGTCTTTCACTAAAAGAAAAATAATAATAAAAGGGCGTTAAATGAGTCGAAAGGACAGCAGACCCCTGCCCACCCCATAATGAAGCTTTGAAAGGACAATGGGAGGGACAACCATCGAGGGTCAAACAGCAACGGTGACCAGCCACAGCCTGGAAAACACGCCGCCAGCCCAGTCCTAAACTTCCAATGAGAGACGCCTTTGATGGCCAATGTTTAAACTTGCATTAGCAGGAGATGGCCACCTAGGGGATTGCTTCTGGGGCCTTCTGGGCATGAGGTAATGGATCTGGTCCTCATTAGAGTGAAACAGGGAGAGAGCGGTCATTGAAACCTCGGGGTTCAGCTCAGAGCCCGGCCCTGGCCATTGTTTATACCACACTGACCCCTACAGGTTCTCACTTTCCTTCGGAAGGCACTAGGCATTTGGCCCAGGGTCGGGGGAGAAATACATGAAAGGAAAAACAAGAATAAGGTTGCTTTGCTTTCTTAACTTCCAAAGGGGTGTGAAAAGAAGCAAAGCGGCGGGATCTCGTCAAGTGCTGTCCATTAAAACCACCTTCATGAAGCACAGTCTGCTCGCGCGTGTCTGTCTCCTGCCCCAGCTCCCGCAGTTCCACTGGCTGCAACGTTAGTGGGGAAGATTGGAAACCACTGCTTGCACGTTGAAGGTGCATCCCTGATTTCCTGCCCCCGTGGTAGCTGAGACACTAGGCTGGCCACCAGCCAGCCCAGGCCTCCGGGGCTGCGGGGAGGTGTGGGAAGGTGTGACCTAGGATGGCCAGGTCCTTCTAGTCACTCCGCACCTTCTTCCTTCTCAGCCAGGAGGGAAGGCCGAGTCCTGTTGCGAAGAAACCCCAACCTTTCTCGGAAAGGCGCGCTGTGGCCACAGGGTGAGGGGATCCTGTCAAGCTCTCCCGGAAACCTCGGGGACACACTCCAGTAACAGAAATCTGGCTTTTTAACTCGCAGGCCACGCAGGGATGTGTCCCATGCAGCAGGGGAAGGAAGGGAAACAAGCACAGGAAACCGCGGGAGCTGAGAGTCCATCTGCCTGTCTGACTGCAGGGCGGGTAGTTGGGAGGGTGAGTTCCGAGGTGGCAGTTAAGGAATTAACCCTGGAAGAGCAGAAAGCCCAAGTTGGTCACTCCAAAGGGGCGGGGATATGCGCCCTAGAAGGCCAACAACCTGCAGTGGCGGTCAGGGAATCCACACTGTGTCACAAACAGGGACGAGGCGGGGGAAATATCAGGGCCTTTGGTCGCTCTAAAACCATAGCTCGCCCACTCGCTAAACATCATGTAAAGACTTTTCCCCGCCCCCCTTTGCCACTTGTCGTTTGATGTTATGATGGTGGGTTATTGTTGTTGTTGTTTGACCATTTAAAAGGTTTTTATTTTCTTTGTTTAATTTTTTTTTTATTTTCAATTAGCCACGTGCTCTCAGGTAAAACCACCCGAATGAAGCAAAAGTTGTCAGTGCACGTCTCGTGCCCGAGACATGTCTGCCACTAAACCAGTGGCCCGTTTCATGCCAACTGCCCCGGAGAGGTCACGGGGTCAATGGGAGGAGCTGCATGGCACCCAGTTCCTCCTCCCCTGATTGTCCGGGTCCGAGCAGGTGAGACGTAGGACTGTAATGGCCTCCCCTCCAAGACAGCTGCCCTCAAGCCCCTTTCCTCAGCAGAAATTAACCGAGAACATCTCCACAGAGCTCGCACCTCTCGGGGGCACGCACCTGCGAAGAGGCTGGCCGTACTGGAAGCTGGTGAGCCTGAGCGAGGTCATCACAAGGGAGTCTCTTTAGCCCTGGGAATGGTGAGAGAAGGCCTCCTAAGCCTGTCTCCACACAGGGGAAATTTGTTTTCTTTTCAAAAATGAATACCTACGAGGGGCTGGGGCAGGATTTCTAAACTAGACACTTGATTTGACACAAAAACAAAATGTCACTCAACAGCTCGTGTCGGTGACCAAGCCTGTCGCCAGTTTCATGAAAGTTGCAGCGGAGCCTTCCACACCGCCCTGGGCACTATTTGGCGTCTCAGGCTGCCTTCGCTACTGATAAATCTAGTCACGGATTTGGGGGATGATCTGATTTGATGGGTGACTTCGCCAAAATAATTGGATGGACAGTTTTCACAGATGAGGAGCGTGCACATCATCTTCTGCCCATTAGGCTCTCCTTCCTGGACCCACAGAGCAGCCTAATTATTCACAATTTTCCAGTTTCCCTCTGCAGTTGTCACTCACAGAGAAGGCCAAGAAGCGGAGCAAAAGAAACCCATAAAATGTGTGAGCCCTTGTCAGAGGGACCCACCTTGCAGTTGAGTCAGCATCTTCAGTCTGCAGAGCCCCACCTCCATCTCCAAGGTCTCCTGACGCAGTGAGTTCTATGGCCTGGCTTCAGATATACCTCTTTCCCAGGCGTCTTTTTCATTACAAAAGAGTAACAGAGCAAGCACCTGCTGCCCAGTTGGAAGGCTTCGTCATCGCATCTACAATTTCTGATAAACTGGGAGAATGTAACTCTTCCCAAATTACAAAAAAAAAAAAAAAAGGCGATGTATACAGTTGGTCCCCTGAGCAACACACGTTTGAACTGCACAGATCAACTTGCACACGGGTCTTTTCAATCAATACGATCAGCCGCATGTATCCGGGGGTTTTAATTCACAGATTCAATCAATCACGGGTCAAAAACAATGTTCTCACATTGGCAACCGCTGATTCCCAAACTCAGGTGGAAAACACAACCTCTTTCCAATCCACAGTTAGGTGGATCTGCAGGTGCAAAGGGCCGATCGTAGAGTCGAAAGCTGTACACAGATTCTCGACTGTATGTGCTGTGGCACTGACCGATGAGAGAGAAAAACAGAGGAGAAGAGAGGAGAGGAAAGGGGGAGAAGGAAGGACACCCCACCCGATAGCAAGTTCCCCGATGGAGTCCACGCAAGAGTTCCACTCCAGCTCTCGGGAGAAGTCGTGCAGCATGGAGCTCGGACAGAGGCTGGTAAGTATCACCTCCCAGTTATTTCGGAAACTCAGCACGGCCAGGCCTTTTCCCTGAGCACATATCACGTGAAGCAGTTCACGGACATTGATGAATGAGCTGGCAAGTATCACCCCACACTGTCCTGAATAAAAACAACTCTGAAACTGGCTTGCACACATTTTTACATTATTTTTAGAAAGAATGTAGCGTTCAGGAAATATATTAAATTGATGACTTATTCCCAAGGGTACAGAAAGTTTCCCATTTACCCTGCTGGGTCATTACCTCGGTTTGGTCCGCCTGAACCTATCTCGACAGCCAGTAAAAATGAAGGTAATGAGGCTGCCTCGCCAACCAAAGGCTAGGAGAGTGAAGCGATAAAGAAAGAAAGCAGCCATTCAGCGAGGATGCAAACTGCCGAAGCAGCAATATTTCCTAATATCCTACTGTGCCTTCTTTCAACAGGGGACGATCGCCCTTATTTTTATCAACTTTGACACAACATTGTACTTTGCATTTTTCTTTTTCTTTTTTTTTAAATAAAACCATACTATATTTATTTACAATCTAATGAACTGTAAAATTCAAAATAAACCCTAAGTTATATATATCCATTATCTTGTGTACATACTTTTTAATTCTTTATTGTTTTAAGTATTACATATGTCTCCTTTTTTCCTCCATTGACAGCATTTTTCTTTTTTAAAAAAAAATATGTTTTTATTGATTTTTGAGAAAGAGGAGAAGGGTGAGAGATGGAAACATCAATGATGAGAGAGAAACATCAATCAGCTGCCCCCTACTGGGGAGTGAGCCTGTAACCCGGGCATGTGCCCTGACAGGGAATCGATCCGGTGACCTCTTGGTTCATAGGTTGACACTCAATCACTGAGCCATGCCAGCAGAGCTCTTTGCATTTTTCTATATCATTCCCTGTATATGTGTGTAGACTATATATTCAGGGTGGGGTAAAATAGGGTTATAGTTGTGAGTACGTGAAACACAGTTTATTCTTGTATTATTTATCAAATTTTGTGCACCCAGTGGGGGTGTGGGGGGTCCCTCAGCCTGGCTTGCACCCTCTCGCAATCTGGGACCCTTCAGGGGATGTCCAACTGCCGATTTAGGCCAGATTTCTGCAGTTGGACATCTGCCAGTAAGATATCCCTCTCGCAATCCAGGACCACTCGTTCCTAACCGCTCGCCTTCCTGCCTGCTCAGTGCATGTCAATGGCAACTGGTCATTCCAGTCGTTCGGTCGTTACAGCCTAACAGTCACTTAGGCTTTT